>ML412138.1:15426-27110 GCA_005239525.1 Nicotiana knightiana | reverse complement strand
CCGGCCACGTGGAGCTCGGTAAACCCAACTGATCAGTGGTTTCACAATAGGTTCCGTACCCGGCCAACTATAGTGCGACTCGGTAGAGTAAAATAGATACTATATATAATTCATGTTGGACTCATGGAATCAAGCTCTAAACCTTTCGGAGTGACGTAAGGTAGTTGCACCTTCGATTAACATTATAGACATCATACCATCAATATGAACTTCACTAGGACTCAAGGATCATATATAATTTATTAGAATAACTTTGTAAGGATATAAAAACATGGACAACCTTAGTTGCTAGGAGTAGATTCTTTATTAAATAGTGTATCGTTTACATTCGTTTCACTTTAGATCGTGCCAAAAGAATGAAGGAAGAGCCTTAACATACCTTATCACAATATTTCCACTCACCAAGTTGAACTCGCCTCTTCTCCCCTTAATCTACAACAACTATAATAATAATACTATCATTAAGTTATGAAAGGTACAACTATCGCACAACGAACGACAAGCTTATTTGTATAAAAACGGGCAGCATCTCCCCTATTATTCTCACTTCCTCCAAATTCAAGATAATACCAACAACACAAGAACACAACAACAACAACAACATATATACATTATTTTCCAGCCTTATATGCACCACAAAATATTACAAAACAGCCCAACACACCGCAATCTTTTCATACACAAAACGACCACCGTAGTAGTGTCAAACGACCTTAACAAAAATAATGACGAAAAACCAGACCACCATTACGTCATTATGTGTTGTTTTCCCACACCTTTTATTCTCCAAAACTCCATAAAACATCAGCACAAGAGGCCAACACGAAACAACCCAGAAACAGTCCACTTTTGTCAAATAACTCGAACTCACGGCTTTCGATCATCGTCCCGTGAGTTCTAACAATTAGGAAACACATTTATCAACCTTCCTTGATATTTAAACACTTAAATACAGATATTATACGTTTCTTAACTATGAAGTAACTTCCAAAACTGTAACTACAAATAAAAAAGAGAGGCGGTATAATGGCACTTACGTCGTAGGGATCGTTTTGATGTCATCGCTTCTCGATTTCATGCCCCGGATGATAATTCTCTTTGAAACCATAGAATATAGCTTAAGGATATGTTTATGGTTGTTCTCTGGTCGTGTTATACTGAAAAATGAAGAGAAATCTGACATAAGACTTATATATATCAACTTTGGAAAAGTCAAAGAGGTGCTAGCTTGACACTCTAGCACTGGCCCATCTTCTGACGCTTATATCTTTTTATTCGGATGTCGTATGAATGAATGGTTAAGAGAGTTGGAAACTAAATTCCAAGACTTTGAATTTGGTATATAATATGTCCCAATAAAACCTCATATAACACACGAAATTTATTGCTCAAAAAACTTTAGTGAACCACCTACTTGTCACTTATGATGTCTGTGCAGTCTCGCAAAACTGCAAATATCTCTCCACTCCTATGTCGTATCGATGAAAAATTTAATGAGTTTGAAACTAGAATCATAGATATTCAATTTGGTTGGTAGATCAGCCAATAATTCCAAGAAAATTGGGAGAAAATCTCAGTTACATTTGACCTAATTTTCAGCACATTATGAATGTAATTTGTGAAGACCTTTGCCAACTTTTGTTCCACAACTCGCTTGACTTCAAAAATTAGAACACGACCATCATTAGACAAACATAACTCATAGAATAACCTCCTTATCATGTAATGAACCATAGTCTCACCCTAAAGTACATGTTATAACATTCCAAACTCGTCTACTTTCGACGAAACTTATTTTCTTCAATTGGTTTAGCTTCTAAGCTTTCCAACCCTCTCGTTACTCGTTATTCATGATCTTAAATATTTGTAACTTCCAAGTTAACATGATTAACTTACTTTATATGCTTCCAAATATAATCTTATTTCTGAACTTACATCAATTGAGTTACGATGTACTATCACGTATGAAAACATGGGGTGTAACAACTTGATTCTAAGTTAGCACGATTCATTATTTCCTCGTTAAAAACATCTCCGAAAAACCCATTTGGGATAAAACCGGTCTAAGGGAAAAAGAGTGCAAGATGCGCTTTCAGACGTAAAGACTTTATTCCGTTCGCTGAAAAATCCATCGTCGTTTCTTGTTGACCACCTGTAAGTGTTAGTCTAAAACAAAAATGAAAATAGCAAGGGGTCGTACCTTAGCAGTAATATCATTTTAGGTGTGATATGTTCCATTTGCTTGGCAGTTATTCCCCATTCATCGTTCCGAGCTTGTAGGACCCTTTTTCGGTGAGCTCAAGAATCTGGTACGGTCTTTCCCAGTTTGGACCCAATTTTCCTTTGTTCAGATTTCGGGTGTTGAGGGTGACTTTCCTTAGCACCAAGTCCTTGATACTAAAATATTGAAGATTGGCTCTTCGATTGTAGTATCTCTCGATCCGTTATTTTTGGACGGCCAATCGGACGAGGGCGGATTCGTGTCTTTCATCCAATAATTCTAGGTTCGTATTCATGGCCTCGTTATTTGAATCTTCTATTGTATATCGGAACCTGATACCAGGTTCTCCGACCTCGACCGATATTAGAGATTCGACGCTATAAACTAATGGGAACGGAGTAGCTCCGGTACTAGACTTCGATGTTGTGCGGTAGCCCAAAGAACCTCAGGTAGGATTTTCTTCCACTTCCCTTTGGCGTCGGTTAGTCTCTTATTAAGATTTTGGATGATGATTTTGTTAGTTGATTCGGCTTGTCTGTTCCCGCTGGGATGATAAGGTGTTGATAGGATTCTTTTGATCTTGTGATCCTCGAGAAATTTAGTTACTTTGCTGCCGATGAACTGCTTTCCATTATTGCATACAATTTTGGAAGGCATCCCGAATCGACATATGATGTGATCTCAAATGAAGTCTATGACTTTCTTCTCCCTGAATTTCTCGAAAGCATGTGCTTCAACCTACTTAGAGAAATAGTCAGTCATAAATAAAATAAATTGAGTTTTACCTGGGGACCAGGGGAGAGGGCCAACGATGTCCATTCCCCACTTCATGAACGGCCACGGGGACAAGACTGAGTGGAGAAGTTCCCAGGTTGATGAATCATTGGTGCATGCCTTTGGCACTTGTCGCATTTTCGAACAAACTCTTTTGCATCTTTCTCCATGTCGATCCAGTAGTATCCGGATCTGATCACTTTGTGGACCAATGATTCGGCACCAGAATGATTTTCGCAAGTGCCCTCGTGGACTTCCCTCAAAATGTATTCAGTATCTCCTGGTCCCAGACATATTTCTAATGGACCATCGAACATCCTTCTGAACAATGTTCCATCTTCGGACAAGGTGAATCATGTTGCATTTGTGCACAGGGCTCTCGATTCTTTTGGATCTGAGGGGAGCTTCCCGTTCTTCAAATACTCTACGTATTTGTCTCTCTAATCCCAGGTCAAACTTGTGGAGTTTATCTCAGCGTGGCCTTCTTCGACCATCGATCTCATGAGTTGTACGACAACCACTGAATTGAGTTCGTTGTCTTCAACTGATAGCCTAGGTTTGCGAGGGCATCGGCCTTACTATTCTTATCTCAAGGAACATATTGCAAAGTCCATTCCTTTAATCGGTATAGAGTTACATGTAGCTTATCCAGGTATCTTTGCATTCGTTCTTCTCGAACTTCAAAGGTTCCGTTAACCTGGTTCACAACGAAGAGGGAGTCACATTTGGCCTCGGTCACCTCCGCTCCCAAGTCTTTGGCTAATTCTAGACCTGCAATCATGGCCTCATATTCGGCCCCGTTGTTAGTCAATTTTACAGTTCTGATAGATTGTCTAACTAAGTTACCTGTGGGCCGTTTCAACATAATGTCGAGTCCGGACCCCTTTGCATTCGAATTACCGTCCATAAAGAGGGTCCAGATTCCCGAGGATGTACCCGAGTTTACTAACTGTTCTTTTTTAACCTCGGGTACTAGGGTCGGTGTGAAGTCAGCCACGAAATTTGCCAGGATTTGAGATTTGATGATTGTTAGGGGTCAAAATTCAATATCATACCCGCTGATTTCTACGGCCCATTTGGCCAGTCGTCCCGAAAGTTAGTGTTTATGCAGAATATTTTGAAGTGTATAAGTTGTTACAACACATATGGGATGACATTGAAAGTATGGTTTTAGTTTCCTAGAGGCGCTTATCAAAGTGAGCACCAATTTTTCTAGATGGGGATACCTAGTTTCGGCCTCACCTAAGGTCAAACTAACATAATAAATAGGGAATTGCGTACCTTGTTCTTCTCGGACCAAGACTCCACTTACCGTTATCTCCAATACTGCTAAATACAAGTAAAGTTTTTCGTCTACCCTCGGCTTGTGAAGAGCGGCGGGCTCGATAAGTACTGTTTTATCTCCTCCAAGTCCTGTTGGCACTCCAGAGTCCATGTGAAGTTATTCTTCTTCTTCGGTAACGAGAAGAATCGATGACTCTTGTCGGAGGACCTCGAGATGAATTGCCCCAAGGCGGCTATGCGCCCCGTTAACCTCTACACGACCTTTAAGTTGTCTACCACCGTGATGTCCATGATAGCTTTGATTTTGTGGGGGTTGATCTCGATTGCTTGGTTGGATACCATGAAGCCGAGAAACTTTCCATAGCCAACCCCGAACACACATTTTTCTGGGTTGAGCTTCATGTTGGACTTTTTTAGTATACCGAGAGTTTCCTGCAAATGCTTCAAATGGTCCTTTGGTCGCAGGGACTTAACTAGTATGTCATCAATATAAAACTCTATTGATTTTCCTATTTATTCTTCGAACATCCAATTTACTAAGTGTTGATAAATTGCACCAGCATTTTTTAATCCGAAGGGCAACACTATAGCAGTAGGTGTCGTACTTAGTGATAAACAAGATATTTTCCTGATCTTCCAAGTTCATCTGTATTTGGTTGTACCCAGAATAGGCATTGAGAAAACTGAGGATCGCATGGTCGGCCGTGGCATCGATCATGCCATCGATATTAGACAAAGGAAAAGAATCTTTGGGGCATGCTTTATTTAGATCTTTAGAATCTACACATTCTAAGTTTACTTCCCTTCTTAGGACTACCACTATGTCCCTTAACCATTTAGGATACTTTACTTCCTGAATGGATCCAATTTTAAGAAGTTTGGTTACCTTGTCTTTGATGAAAGCATGTTTGACCTTGCAGGTGCGGTTGCGCAGGAGCGGAGAGAAAGGTCGTAGGTGCGAGTTTTGCCTGTGTAGGGAATGGTCCGCAGGTGTGAGGGGTTTGTCGCACCTGCGATGTCGCTGGTGCGGAAAGGTGGTCGCAGGTGTGAGAATTGGCCAGTTAAGTGAGTCTCGTAGGTGCGCACCCTGGGACCGCAGGTGCGGGTCCGCAGGTGCGGCCAATTGTCTGCAGGTGCGGAAATGACTGTGTAGAACAGTATAAAAAAAGGACCCCTCCGCGAAATTTATTAGTTTTCATCAATTTGCATGCGTGAGGAGTCCATTGAAGGTGGTTTTGAGAGAGAATTTCAAAGTTCTTCAGCAAATGTAAGTTCTTTGGTTGTTAATCCCGTTCCTATGTTATTTTGTTAAGATTAGGCTTGAAAATTTTAGGATTTGGGTAGGAAAAAGTTGGAAAAATGGGAGGAAAGAATTGGGATTTCTTTTGAGGTTTTGGAATGGTAATTGTGGTCCGATTTTGGTGTTCTTGGTATGTATAGAATCGTGGGAGGACGAGGTTTCTAATGATGTAAAAATTATTGAATTTCGAGATGTGGGCCCGGGGCTCGGGTTTGGCCGAATTTCGAGATTTTTTATTAAATTGATAATTTTCGATAGGGTTGTGTTACTTGAGTATATATTAATGATGTTGAAATGGTTTTGGCTAGATTCGAAGCAATCAGGAGCCAATTTGAGGGGCAAAGGCATAGCGGACTAGTGTCGCGGCCCGGTAGAGGTAAGTAATGGTCTTAAATCTTGTCCTGAGGGTATGGAACCCCGGACTGCATTATTTTCTCACTGAATTTGGAATGGCGCACATGTCGGATGACGAGTATGTGGCGCGTACTGATTTTTGGATTGGACTAGGTCCTCTCCGCGGCAACTAATGAGTTGCATATTTACTCAAAATCTTATGTTAAATTATGTTCTAAAGATTTGTGAAATATTTGGGCTGTAAGCCGTGTTTGGGGCCTCGTGCCGATCTGTTTAGACCCCTTTGAGGGCGTTTTATTGTTGTTTTCCTCACTACCTGTTGATGATTTTACTCAGCATCATTGTGCATACTGTTTTATTTGAAACTCAGTCTGATTTACACTACATGAGCATTAAAATTATGTTTTCGATTCGAGTACCCTGTTCTATTACTTCGCCCGAGGGGCTTTTTGAGTGGTTCCACCGAGTATGGCCGAGGGCCAAGAGTGATGGTGAGGTGCTGAGTGATATTAGCGCTTGGGCTGAAGGAGCCCCTCCGGAGTCTGTACACACCCCCAGTGAGCGCACGGAGTGCGAGTGATTGAGTGATTGGGATGCATGAGTGGCTGTGAGGTGCTGAGTGATTGTGAGGCATACCCGAGGGGCTGATTATGAAACATGTTTTTGCTCGAGGGGATACTTATGATTTTAATACATTCATTTGCATACCAAATCCTTGTTTTAAAGTTGTTAAAAATGTGCATTGTTTTAAGGACTTTTGTGAATTTGATTTCTAAGGCATGACGATTTCGTATATCTATGTATACTATTGGAAAGTAAGGCTTTGTATATTGTGACTTGACGACATTGATTTTTATGTGATTCCTTGCTACTTATACTTGATTTATTTTCATTACTACTGAGTTGGCGTACTCACATTACTCCCTGCACCTCTGTGTGCAGATTCAGGAGCAGATATCGAGCGTTAGCTTTTATATATATATATATATATATATTACAGCGGAGCCGGACCGTGGGGATATAGAGGTAGTTGTTCAACGCTCGCAGCATCTCTACTTTCCCTTCCTGTTGTATTTAGCTTTGATTCGGAGTTTTGTATCATAATACTTTATTTTGGCTTATTTCACTAGATGCTCATGACATGTTGGCTCCGGGTTTTGGGGATGGCAGTACTGTATATAAAATTTGCATGTTATATTAAGAACTTTCTGTATATTGTTATGAATTGCTTGAAACTTAAATGGGATTTTCAAAAGGAAATGTGAACACGCGGTAGTCGGCTAGCCTAGTTCCACGATAGGCGCCATCACGGCCGGTTAGGATTTGGGGTCGTGACAGTCCTTGATCACATGGAACTTCATTTTTTGGATGGTTCCGTCCACGTTCATTGGAAAAGTTATCTCACCTTTGGTGGTTTCGCATGCCATGCTGAAGTCGTTAAATACTCGGGTCGCGGGCATAACTTAATCATGTAGGCCGAGTTGTTCTACGACCCTCGATCGAATGATGTTGGCCGAGCTACCTGGATTAATCAAAACACGTTTAATTTGAGTCTTATTCATAAGTACAGATATTACCAGTGCGTTGTTATGGGGTTGTACGATCCCCTCTGCATCCCCATTATTGAAAGACAATTTTTCTGGTACATAATCCTGAGTTTGCTTCTCCCTTGTGATCGACACCTTGGTGCGTTTAAATACTGGTCCTTGAGGAATATCGACCCCTCCAACAATCATGTGGATCACGTGTTCTGGCTCTTCTTACTCGTTATATCAGCTTGAATCTCTGTTTCTGAAGTGGTTCATAGCCCGATTGCTTAAGAATTCCCGAAGGTTCCCCTTGTTGAACAACCGAGCTACTTCCTCCCTTTGTTGTCCGCAATCTTCTGTTCTATGGCCATGGTGCCATGATACTTGCACATTTGGTTGGATTTCTCTGAGTTGGATTGGTCTGCAGATGTCGAGGCCATCTAGTATATTTGATGCGTCCGATGGTTGATACGATAGTTGATGCATCAACGTTGAAGTTATATTTTGATAGCCTTGGTGCTTCTTCGGGCTCAACATCCCTGTCGAAACCATTCTTGCTCATGAGCCCTCGAGAGATATGACCTTGATCATTTCTCCTTTCACCTCAAATGGGGTTGCGTCCAGGTCCGCTGTTTCTCCGATCCCCATTATATGGTTGTTAATGATCCCTATTTGACTGTGGTTCTCGGTCATTGTCTCTTTTGATTCTGTCGACGGGCCTAGTAGGATAAACATACCCGGAAGGAGTCCCCAGTTGGTCATCTTCGACCCTAATTCGACTGATACCGATTATGCACATCGGCCCAGGTAATAGCTGGGTATTCGATCAAGTTCTGTTTTAATTGTTGTGATGCCGCCAAGATTCGTACGTTTAATCCTTGAGTGAAGGCCTGAATGGCCCAATCATCGGCGACCGATGGTATATCCATACGTTCCATTTGGAACAGAGACACAAACTCTCTAAGCATCTCGTTATCTTTCTATTTTACCTTGAAGGGGTCCGACTTCTTAGTCTCGACCTTTATAGCTCCGGTGTCTGCTTTAACGAAGGAATCTGTAAGCATGGCAAAAGAATCAATGTATTTGGGTGACAAATTATGGTACCATATCATTGCTCCCTTTGACAGGGTCTCCCCAAATTTCTTCAACAATATAGAACTCGATCTCATCGTCCTCAAGATCATTCCCCTTAATCGCACATGTGTAAGAAGTGACATGCTTGTTGGGGTCGGTCGTCTCATTGTACTTGGGAATTTCTAGCATGCAGAACTCCTTAAGAATCAGTTTAAGTGACGCGCTCGGGGGGAAGGGATTTTGCACGAACTTCTTTGAATCCAAACCCTTCAAAATCGGTGGTGCCCCCGAAATTTGATCAACCCTGGAGTTATAGGTTTCCACCTTCTTGTCATTTGCTTCAATTTTCTTCTCCCCCAATTCAACTCACTTTGTCAGCTCCTCGAGCATCTTCATGATTGGGGGTGGGTCCCTGATTCATTTTCGTTTGATCATCTTAATACCGATTCGTCCCTATGAACAACTTCCTGCGATGGATCGGGTTGTGTTATTGCAACTTATTGAGCCTGCAACATTTTGAATATCACTCGAAGGTTGATCCCGCCTTCTTCGCTGCCTGTGCGCTCTGACCGGATGATCGAACGTCTTTGCGGACTCTATTCTCGGTGGCGACGGCCATATTTGTATTAATGGCAACATGGGAACTTACGTCGATTAGGTGTACAGCCGGGACTACATCGAGGTCAACTGGAGGTACTTTGTTCCCTAGGGCGGCTATGTTGTCGTTCTCGCCGTGGAAACCAATGCCATTATGTGTGGGTGCTGCTTGAGAGTTCGACATGCTGATCCTGGAATCAAAGATACTCACAAAAATAATTAAATATTATGTGTTACGAAAGTCAGTACCAGGCAATCTATTATCCTTAACCCCACGGTGGACGCCAAACTGTTTACCCTAAAAACGGATAACAATTGAATTTATATGTGATTTTGATGACATGCGATTTCACTTGGCACAAACTGAGAAAATATGCAAATTGATATTGAAATTGATTGTAAAGAAAAATAAAAGATAACCAAATGAAATGTGAAGCTTTGGCCCTCGAGATAAGTTACCCTCGAACCAAATGAATGAACAAAGTAACAGACTATTGAGAGCTTAAAGAAATGAGTAGTATATTACTTTGTATCGCGTGAATATGATGTCTTCACAAATGATTAGACTCCCTTTATATAGTAGGGTAGTCCTACTTATGGTAAAATTCTAAATACAGTAAGAAATCTCATGATTGACTAATTAGTCGACCTCATCTTGATACGTGCCGAGATTTCCACCGCGATCCTTGCTCGATTACGGATATTTTGGCTTACCATTGTTTGACTAGGTAAACTTTCATCGGTCTTGCTCGATCTCCATTCTGCTTGGTCTCGATCTTGGCTGATCTAGACCGTGGTCGGTCTCTAAATAACGGGCTCATCAATCTAACTCCGCGTTGAGGCTCGATATAACACGAGGCCGAACCATGACCTATCATGATCCAACCTCGATAAAGACAAGACAGTTTTGACCGTATACAAAAATACTCCAAAGCTATATCAAAAAACACAATTTGATTCATCCCAACAAGATCAAAATCAGCTTCAGCACCAGCATTTAGCCACCCCAATGATTATTTACTCTACGCATTATCTTAGGAGATGCACAACTTTATGTCATTTTTTTTCGGGGCCATATATATGTGAGTCAAAGAGTAGCTCGATGCACGGAGCATCCCGTTCTCATTTAGAGTTTAGGAAAAGACCCTACCTCATGGGATATGATGTAGGCAACATACCTTAATGCAAGTATTAGTGGTTGATTCAGTGAATCGGAACATATGCGAGTCATTTTCTTTAAGTGCTGATGATATATTACAAAAGCACTCAGAGCCGGAAAAAATTGGGTATCTTCGTGCATATAGCTTTGAAAAAAGCATTCACGAATATTTTAGTGATAAATCAACAAAGGTATAACTCATAAAGCAAGTAGAAACAACTAAAAAAGAAGCTAACGAGTGTGTGTAAGCTCTTCACTTATTTGCTTATGTTTTAATTGTCAATACTTGCTTTATGAATTCTACCTTGTCGGTCTACCATTAAAATCTTTGCTAATACTTTTTTTTGGAGTTAGATACGCATAGATAAATATTGTGTGTCTATAAATTATTGTACAAAGGTAAATTATTTTTAAATAGGGAAAGGAATTATTCTTTTTGGTAGGAATTAAAAAGAAAATAGGTTCACATATATTAAAATGGAGGGAGTATATATTAGAATACACTTTTGAAAAGTTAGATGATTTTTGCCGTCAGAAAATGCGTAAGGGGAATTTGGTCCATAGTTTATGTGGTAACTTATGTACTTTGTCTTTGAAAAAAAAAATACCTACATTTTTTGAACTTCGCTGCGAAGATATTCTCAACCTTTCAAAAGTGTCTCTAATACATACTATTTCAATAATGTAAAACATGCGTAATGTCATGCACTAACAAAATCGCGACACGTGTCATTACTATTTTTTTAATAATAAAATACATAAATTTACAACTACACCCTTTAACCATCCTCTCCCTCCCATCTCTTTCTCTTCCGACAAAGTATCCCCGCCGCCGACCACAAGAAAAAATCCATCAAAAACTAAAAGCCCAAGTCAACTGCCCTTTTATTTTTATATAATAGTGGTCAGCTCCAAGCTTCTCATTCTTGTTTCCTAAATCTTTTTAGATTCAAAATAGAAAAGCTGAAGGAAATATGAAGAACTAGAATCTTCAGATGTGCGGTAGACACTAAAAATAAATACAACTGAATTATGGAGTTAGTTTTTTTCCTTCTTCCATTATCACCACCTAATCACTGTTTTCACTGCCATAGCCACCACCAACGCCGTAGCTACCACATCACCATTAACTTTCAAAATAGAACAACAAATACCACAGTCCCACTTCTTCACACCCATTCAAAAAATAAACTTTTGTGTGAAAACAAGAGAAATCCAGCAGCAATTGAAGAGGAAAATACTTTAAATGTTTGTTATAATTCTTTTTATACTTGGGAAGAAAAGAGAAGAAACATAATATCCGGTTGAATTATAACTTCAAATGCAAAACCCACTTTAAATTGGCTTTAATTTATTGTAGCAAGAGTTTGTCGGAAGGTAATTTGGGGAAGA
>ML412138.1:4382-14536 GCA_005239525.1 Nicotiana knightiana | reverse complement strand
GGGGGGAGGAAGGGAGAATGGGGGAGGGGAGGATGGGTCTAAGCGGGTGATGGCAAGGCGCGAGAAAGCCAGATCTTTTTTCCCCCTTTTTGGTTTCTTTTTATCAGACTAAGAAAAGATATAAGGAAAAAGGAAAAAAAAATATGACACATGGCATTTAATTAAGGATCTGAACAAAAATTTAGAGGTTTTACGGCTCAATATTTTAGTTAAACACATGCATGCCATCTGGCAAAAATGATATGTCTTAAATATACTTTTGAAAGATTAAATGTGTAAGATAATTTTCACCGTCAAAAAATATGTAATATGAATTTGGTCTTTAATGCAGATAGTAACTTATATATTTTGCTTTTTTTGAAATTAGAAAGGATGTGATTATGTTATTGCCAAATTTAAAAGGTACGAGATATGTAGAATGTAACTGCAACTTCTTTTTTGGTAATAAAATATTTATTAAACAAAACTATTTAAGAGTTATTACATAGGGACACTAGCCTGGACAATATAGTACTTGAAACCCGGAACAACAAAATTAGGTGGTACATGATAGAGCATTAAGCTTTCAGAAGTATCCTATAGTTTCTTAATTTTATTTGCTTCTCTAAACACATTTTTTGGCGGTATTTTAACTAGGTGACTTGGCATTATTGTGGAATATATACACTTAAGTGAATGAAGATTTAAAATCCGTTCATGTCTTCTACTCGAGGTTGTTTGGTTCGTAAGTTAGTTATACACATGTTGTATTATACTGCGCCTTCCTGAGATTTCTTGGAAGGACGACGTAAAGCTAAGCAACTGATGTCAGTGTAGCTGTTGTCCGCCAACTTAAGTCCCCTCCGTACGCTAGACGAGATTGTCAGTGTCGTACGAAAAAACCGATATCAAAACCAATTGAGAGAAAAGTAAAGAGAATTGAAAGAAAGCTTGATTGCATAAATGAAAGCTATTACAAAAGAAGGCAACGCGGTGTCGAGGGGGAGAGACACCAGTACAGAGAATTGCTTGCTAGAAAGTTTTGATTGCTTGATCCCCCCTAATAATGCTTAAAAGAAATAAATCAAAGCTACATGACTTGACCTAACTAAGCTATAGGGACATAATGAAATTACATGTAATAAAACTACTCTATATTTACAATGAAAATGACTTAGTTTCCTACAAGGTAGAAACAGGTCAGTTGTCAGCAACTTTGTCTCTAGCATCACGATCTGCGCATGCGGCGCTGTTGGCAGCTGCTTGCGGCTGGGCGCTGCGAGGGATATCGGTGGAGCGACAGAGACACATGCGCGTTTGTCACTTGGCGCAGCCAAGACCACGGGGCCGTCCCTGGCGCTAGGCGTTGGGAGGCTTTCCAGGATATCACGGGATGCGTCCAAGGGGTTATGGGGCATGGCTGGAACGCCGCCCATGACATTCTCCCCCACCTGAGTTGACAGCGTCCTCAGCGCCTTACTTGCAAAATAATGTTCAATTAGGCTCTTATAGGCTTTGAGGTTTGTTCCCCTCTCCCAAGTATTATCCTTTGCATAACACCCTTGCCATTTCACCAAGAACTCTTGGTGATCCTTCCTTGAGGCATGAATAACCCGATCATCAAGAATAGTTTCGGCACGCCTTTTTTCTGGTTGAATTGGGGCCGCGAATACTGGGTATTGTGAGTTGGCTCCATGAAGGGTCCTCCGTGTCTTCCCGAAAAGGTTTCAGAAGACTGACATAGAAGGCGGGATGGATTTTCCACCAAGCTGGGGTATCCACCCGGTATACAACTTTCCCAATGCGTCTTTCAATGGACAAAGGTCCAATATATTTTTGCAATAGGCGAGGATCATGGACCCCTGCAAACAAGTACCGCTTTGGGATTTTGACCATCACTTTGTCTCCTACTTGGTATTCAACAAAGCGACGACTCTGATCAGCATGCCTCTTCATCCGCTTTTGGGCTTTGACAAGATAGCTCTGCACTATCTCCAAATTTAGCTTCCATTCTTTTGAGAAGCTAGCAGCATGAGGAGATTTGGACATATTTGGTGCACTCACAGTGTGTGGGAGTTGCAGTTGTTGTCGGTAACAATTTCAAAAGCGCTTTTGTTTGTGCTAGAGCTCTTTTGTGAATTGAAACACAATTGAGCAGCATCCAGAAGCTTCACCCAATTCTTTTGCGATCCAGTAACAAAGTGGCGGAGATATTCCTCCAACATACCATTGAACCGCTCCGTCTGGCCATCAGATTGCGGATAAAAGCTTGAGCTATGACTCAATTTTGACCCGAGGCACTTAAATAGTTGGGTCCAAAAGTTGCTAGTGAAACGTGAATCGCGATCACTAACGATGTCTTTGGGTAGGCCCCAATATTTGACGACATGGGAGAAAAACAGTCGAGCTGTATCTTCTGTTGATATATATTGAGGTGCTGCAATAAAGGTAGCATACTTGGAAAATCGATCCACCACAACCAAGATAGTTGTGAGATCTCCGACCTTGGGCAATCCGGTGATGAAATCCAGAGACACGTTTTCCCAAGGTCTCTTTGGAACAGCTAGTGGTTCCAAGAGTCCCGCTTGTGTCAAGCGGTAGGACGTGTCCTTCTGGCATACTAGACAAGTCCTCACATACTGAGCGACGTCATCGGCCATTTGAGGCCAATAATATGCACGACGAAGTAATGACATGGTGCGTTCTTCGCTGGGATGGCCGGCCCACAAAGTGTCGTGACATTCTGCCAGAAGAGTTCTTATCAGATCTCCTCCTTTAGGAACATATAGTCGGTTTCCTTTTACCTTCAGGAACCCATCCTCCATGTAGAACTGGCAAGTTTTGCCCTGTCCTACTAGATCAACCAAATACTATGCAGCAGGATCCTTGATGAGTAGATCTTGTATCTTGTCTTTTATGGTGGTAGCTACTTCACTCCCCCTTAGGGTGGGGAGTAGGCACACTGACGCTAGATCAGCTCTCCGACTGAGTGCATCAGCAACATGATTAGTCTTCCCACTTCGGTACTCCAGGTTGAAGTGAAATTCTGCTAGGAGTTCCTGTCATCGGGCATGTCGGTCATTCAGCTTCGGCTGGGTCATGAAATGACTAACAGCTGTGTTGTCTGTCTTGACCACGAACGGGGATCCCAGCAGATAATACCTCCAAAGGCGTAAGCAATGAACGACAGCCAATAGTTCTTTCTCATGGGCATCATAGCACCGCTCTGCATCCTTCAGCTTCCGGCTCTCGTATGCTACGGGATGCCCGTCTTGTAGCAAGACCATGCCAAGAGCATAGTCGGAAGCATCCGTTTGTACCTCGAATGACTTGGCCAAATCAGGAAGGGCCAAGACGGGGCTACTAGACATAGCCGCTTTTAATGCGTTGAAGGCCTCCGCTCATCTAGGACCCCAATCCCAAGGCGTGACCTTCTTGAGGAGTTCTGTCAATGGCACTGTGATAAGGGAGTAATTCTTCACAAATCGCCGATAGAAATTGCATAGGCCAAGGAACGCCCTCAAGGAATGGATATCCTTGGGTGGCGGCCAATCTGTGATGGATTGGATCTTTTGCTGGTCTATCTTGATTCGCCATTCCCCAATGACATGTCTGAGGAAGTCGATCTATTTTTTATCAAAGGAGCACTAGGATAGCTTTGCGTATAATTCATGCTCCCGCAACCGGGCTAGGACCTTCCGCAAATGCTCCAGGTGTTCTTCCAGTGTTTGGCTATAAACCACAATATCATCCAAATAGACCACCACGAATTCGTTAATAAACTCTCGGAAGACTTGGTTCATCAGGGTGCAAAATGTAGCTGGAGCATTAGTCAAGCCGAATGGCATAACGAGGAAGTTGAACGACCCATATCTTGTCACACAGGTCATCTTTGTTCTCATCGCCCTCAGTAATCCGGACTTGTCAATACCTATCTTCGGGTCAATTTTCGTGAACACCGTTGCACTCCCCAATCTATCAAACAAGTCTTCCATGAGCGGAATAGGATACTTGTTCTTCACAGTGATTTTATTTAAAGCCCGATAATCTATATAGAGTCGTAGACTACCATCATGTTTCTTTTGGAAAAGCACAGGGGACCCATATGGGGACTTGGAGGGTACAATGACCCCTGTGTCTAGCATCTCCGTCAATTGTCTCCGAAGCTCGGTGAGTTCGGTTGTGACATTCTATAAGGTGCCGGGGCAGGTGGCTTCGCATCCGACACTAACTCAATCTCATGGTCCACAGTGCGCCTAGGCGGAAGTCGCTTTGGCATCTCTTGTGGCATAACGTCTTCAAATTCCAATAGTAGCTCCTTTACGGGTGTAGTAATGGGACCCGATAAGCGTTCTACCTCTTCAATGCATAGGGTAGCCAGGAACGTAGGTTCATGCCTTTTGACTCCCTTCTTCAGCTGCAAGGCCGAGATGTTCTCAGCGGCCATTTTCATGGGCATGAACGGGATAATGCAGGGCTTGGCCCCATTTGCTCCCATCATTAGAAGCATGTCCGCATATGGTACGGGCATGGTGTTGGTTTGCCTCAAGAATTCCAGTCCAACTATAAACTCGAAGTCATCTATGATCACCACGTGCAAGTTGAACTTTCCTTCATAAGGACCCATCTTCATTGGTACTTCTTTGGCTATTCCACCCACTGGTTGAGGAGGTGAGTTGATAGCCTTGACATGGCCTCTGCCCTTTCCTATAACTATCCCAAGGCGTTCTACCTGCGTTGAGGCCAAGTAGTTGTGGTTAGCACCTGTATCTATCATCGCCCTAATGGGCTTGCCATTTACCTTCAGTTCAACGAACATCAAGGTCCTCTCTTGTGTAGGAGGAGTCCCTTTATTCGTCTTCTTTTTCCCTTTCTTGGGGATTGGGTAGGGGTCCTTCTTCTTACGGATACCAGCACTGGTTCCCGCTAATGCCTCAGAAATATAACCCATAATTGCATTGAAGGCACCGACTGGTTCGGTCTGCTCCGCATCGTCTTCTTCATCATCCGTCCCATCATCATAAGCTTGATGGGCGTTCATCTGTGCATGTGGGCATTCGTTATTCCAATGTGGCCCGCCGTAATGAAGGCATCCTGAGGGAGGCTTTCTCCCCTGATCATTGTTGTTTGACGTAGCATTGTTGCTGCCTGAGGAAGGAGTCTTAGCTTTGGGTGCACTCCGATCTCCCCCACTTCTGCTAGGTCCACCACCGTTAGGCTGGCCTCCTTTGTATCCCGAAGCGGTTGAGGACTATCCTTCCGAGTTTCCACTTGATAGTCCCCAAGGCATTCCGCTGCTTGGATCGCCTTGGGTAGGGTATCTACCCGTTGTCTTTGCAGTTCCATGCAGGCATAAGGTTTCAACCCTTCCAGGAATGTGAGGAGCTTGTATTTGTCCCCCATGTCACGGATGTTCAGCATGAGCGCGGAGAATTCTCGCACATAGTGCCGCACTGATCTGGTCTGTCGGAGCTCCCGTAGTTTTCTCCTTGTATTGTAATCAACATTCTCGGGGAAGAACTGTAGTCGTATGGCTGCTTTTAGTTCTTCCCATGTCTCCAGAGCATCTTCACCGGCCCTGATGGCTTCGTACTTCACTCGCCACCAGAGCTTAGCATCACCCTGAAGATACACGGCATCAGTTGCTACCTTCTGGGCTTCTTCTAGGCCTCCCATGGCATCGAAGTACTGCTTGATGTCAAAGATGAAATTCTCCACTTCTTTAGCATTCCGAGCTCCACTGTATGGCTTTGGCTCAGGAATTTTCAATTTGTGTGCCATGGGGGCGAGGTTCACAGCACCCCCGATTTGATTTTCACCTCCTCGAAGCAAGCCTTGTAGAGCAGCATTAACAACATTGAGATGGCCTGTCAAGTTGTCTATAGTTTGCTGCATGGCAGTCACCCTGTCTGCCTCTTGTGCTCTGTAGGCTAAATCCTCGGTACGTTCCTGTCGGAGGTCCTCGAATTTACCAAAAATTCCGGCTGCCTCAATAGCTGCCGTTTGCCGGTCTCCTTCAGAGTCGCGACTGATGTTTTCTATGTCAACTTCGGCCTGGATCATTCTGCGGTCCAGGTCATCCAACCTTTGCACTAGGCTGGTTTGTAGTTCAGGCACCGTATTTACAATGGGTCGTAATATGTCAACCGTATCTTCAAGGGCCACAATGCGGTCCCCATGATTCACCATGGTCAGAAATGGCGGTAATGGCAATGCGTTCCCTCGTCCGATGTCTAGCCTAGGCTCTGATACCAACTATTACGCGGCGCCTTCCTGAGATTACTTGGAACGGCGACGTAAGGCTAAGCAACTGATGTCAGTGCAGCTATCGTCCGCCAACTGAGGTCCCCTCCGTACGCTAGACGATATTGTCAGTGTCGTATAGGAAAACCGATGTCAAAACCAATTGAGAGAACAGTAAAGAGAATTGAAAGAAAGCTTGATAGCATAAATGAAATCTATTACAAAAGAAGGTAACGCGGTGTCGAGGGATAGAGACACCAGTATAGAGAATTGCTTGCTAGAAAGTCTTGATTGCTTGATCCCCCTAATAATGCTTAAAAAAAATAAACCAAAGCTACATGACTTGACCTAACTAAGTTAGAGAGACATAATGAAATTACATGGAATAAAACTACTCTATATTTACAATAAAAAGGACTTAGTTTCCTACAAGGTAGAAACAGGTCCGTTGTCAGCAACTTTGTCTCTGGCATCACGATCTGCGCGTGCTGCAGTGTTGGCAGCTGCTTGCGGCTGGGTGCTAGCGAGGGATATTGGTGGGGCGACAGAGGTACATGCTTGTCACTTGGCGCAACCAAGACCACGGGGCCGTCCGTGGCGCTAGGCGTTGGGAGGCTTGCCAGGACGGCACAAGGCGCGTCCAAGGGGTCATGGGGCATGGCTGGAAAGCCGCCCATAACAGTTGTAATACATATATCGTTATAGCACAATCTCAGTTGAAACAACTATAAGTGTATATTGAGCGATTTCACTAGTAAAACACTTTCTTCAACATGCGCAAATAGAGATACCACGAGAGAAATTTAAAAGTAGCCAGATTTATAAACGGTCATTGAAAAATAGTCACAGTTTTAAAAGTAATCAAAATTTAACCACTTTTCATGTAAAGATAAATCTGAACGAAAACACTATTCAAAATTCAAAAAATACTCCAGCATAATATACTGAAACTCCAGTTTATTATACCAGAGTTCCAACATAAGACATAAGTATACTGGACATCCAGCATAGTATACTGGAGTTTCAGCATAATACACCGGTCCAGTCTCCAATATATTGTGCTAAAACTTTTCGTGTGTTGGAGTTCCAGCATAATATGTGAAAGTTCATACATAGGTGCACCGATCTCCAGTATATTATGCTGGAACTTTCCGTGTTGCAGTAAAATAATGACTATTTTTCAATGACTTTGCAAACGCTGGCTAGTTTTGAATGACCAGTCTGAAAACTGGCTAGCCGATGCTATTTTACCGTTTTAATGAGGGCATTAAGGGTGGAAAGTGGTCCGGGCCGGGCCGGGCCCGCAGGCTAAGTGGACTAAGTGGGCTGGGACCGTTAGGATGTGGGCTCGTGGGCCGGTTCTTAGCTGGGAACAGTTAGGACCTGGCCCGTTTGGCCCGCCAAGAGACCCGGGTCGAGACCAGGCCGGTCCTTTGACGGGCCAAACGGGCCCAACAGATTTTTTTTATAAAAAAAAATAGTCGTTTGGCTTTTGAAAAAAAGAGCTGGTGGGGGTTTAAAAAAATAGCCATTGGCTATTTAGAAAATAACCATTTAATTCCCAACTTAGTTTTAACCCCAAACATTTGATTATTACACTTTTTTCCTATTTTCAACTATAAATACCTCCTGATTCTTTCATTTTCTTACAAAATCAATATCAATCTATCACAATCTCTCTCTAATTTTCTTCTATACTTGCTACTATTGCTTACTTTATACCAAAAAATAGTCAAAATATTGAGGTTGTTACAATTCGTGAAAAAAATTATGAAGTTGGTGAATTGAAGGCTTCAAGTCTTCAACGATAATCAATTTTCAACAAGTTGTTCATCAATTCGGTAAACTCGTTCCAACTCTTAAGTCTTAATATTATAGTTTTGTTTGTTTATTTATTTGTTATTACTTGTTTAATTAAGATGTCTTCCTTAAGAAATATTTTTGGTAAATATAAGAATAAGGGAATTCAAGAATGGCGAATCTAATGGTATTGTTGTTCCTCCTCCCTGCCCCCCACTCCCCGAACCAAATCCATATTGTCCTACACCTGCTATTCTTGATATCGATAATAGTTTATTACAAATTGTCGAGACTGTATTTGCCATAATATGCATCCGGTGAATGATATTAGATGTAGTTGTCATATTTACCATTTAATTGTGCGTGATGATATGAGAACTTTAAATATTCAAATTGAAAAGGTTAAAATGGCTCTTAACTGGCTTTTTCATTCAAATCTTAGAAGTAGACTTAGAAAATATTTTAAAATATGCGATGAATGTGGCCTAAGAGAAAGAACGGTTCCTAAACCTTGTCCAACTAAATAAAATTACGTGTATAAAAGTTTGGTTGTTGCATATGAATATAGAAACCCATAAACTCAACATTTAATGCACATGTAAGTGATGATGACGTTTACCTTACGAATGAGGATTGAGCTAATGTTAAAATGTTTGTTGATTTTGTGGCATATATTGATTAGTTCCTTTTCTTCTCGATAATGGTGTTAACTCCTTGTTGTGCTCATTCCATAGGGGGAGGATGACTAAGAAAGATATTGCTACGTTTTTTATGGCTATAATAAAATTACAAGGCATTCCTCTGAATATCTTTCTACAATATTTTTTATATTTAAATTTGAATTAAAAAATTAGGTCACAAATCTATAATAAATTTACAAGCCATTGCCTTAGATATTTTTTTAACATCTTTTTGTTTCTAATTTCTATTTAATTTTTTAAAAAAGTCACTCCTTAGACGTTGGGCCCATTTAGCCTGTTAGGACTGTATGCGCAGCCCGGTTAGCCCGGGACCATGAGTTCGTGGGCCCGATCCCGGAGCGGTTCTTACAAAAAGACCGTTTAGCCCGGGACCTTTAAGGACCAGGACCGGTCCGGGATCGCGACCCATGAGACCGACCCGTTAGGCCCCTGCCTCAGAGACAGATCCAAGATTTGAGCATGACGGGGCCACCACTGCCTAAGCATGCCAATTACCGACGATAAAGTTCGGCGTGTAACTATATAAAAAATGAGTATGATAATTTATCAGCAACATACAAACTTTAAGTTTACTTTTTGGCTCGAAAACTCTTTGCAGAAAGCAAAAGTTGGATACCAGGTTATTTTGCTACGTTAATATTTTCAAAAGAAAAAATTATTCAAATAATATTAAAAATTTACTCATATAAATTTATTGTTTTAGTTGAAGAAGAGTTTCGAGCTCAGTAGTCATTCTGATTTGGACTGTCGAAGTCGAGCTCGAACAGATGCAGAATAAGATTTAAACAATCGCTTAAAAAGGTATTTTTATTTTTTAGCAGAAGGGGTGATCGGAGGGGTTTTGATTTTGCTTTTTCTTAAAAAAAGGAGAGGAAAATAATTTAACGGTTCCCAGTGTATATACAAAATATATTTACAGTACTTTTTCTGAGGCTAACGGGTTCCCATTACTCCCTAACCCTAAGTCTCTGCCCGGCTCGCCCCACTTTCCACCTCGAGATGGCACTTATCATTCATATAGTTTCTTCTCTATCCTAAATAGTTTAATGGTCAAGATGTCACAACTTGAACCTAGCTAATATCATTAGTTAAATCTGAGTATTTTTTCTCACATACCACTTTTTATTATGTTTCTTCTTCTCGTTAACTCAATAGATATCAATAAAATTAATCATCTATATACATATTAAAATCTCAAACTAATCAAAGGGTAGGGGTGTTCATAAAAACCTGAAAAATCGAACCAAACTGAAAACCGAACCAATCTGACCAAAAAGGTCGATACTTTTTAGGTTTGGTTTGGTTTTGGTTTTGAATTTAAAAATCGATCAAATTTGGGTTGGTTTTGGTTTTAATAAAAAAAAATAACCAAACCAAATCAACTACAAAAATTATCTATTTAAATTTATTTTATTATATATATATATATAT
>ML412132.1:37749-56680 GCA_005239525.1 Nicotiana knightiana | reverse complement strand
ATAAATATATTAATAATAATAATAATAATAATAATAATAATAATAATAATAATAATAATAATAATCAATTTCCCCACTTTCCCATTTCACTCATACCTCACCCCCACAAATCTTAACTAACCACCCATGATCCCCACGTCTGAATTCAAAACACACACACCTACACCTCATAAAACTCCTCCTCCTTCTTCTTCTAAAGGACGGACCCTTCACACAAGAAAAAAAAAAAGAAAAAGCTCTCAACTCACACACTCAGAAAGGGACGAACGAAAACAGAAGATGAGGATTAAGAAGAAGATCCAGCAATCCCATTAAGGGGAGTAGTGTCAACGACAAAGCACACAGAGCTCATTCATGAGCACACAAAAAAAAATCATATTCACACTTTTGTCTTCATCATGTAATTTCGATGATATCGTAAGTTCGCACTATTTGGTCTTAGACCAGCCTTTAAACTATTGTTGAACAACTATAAAATACAGCAAAAATTCTTAACCGTCGGCCATTAATATCAATAAAAAAACCAATCAAAAACTACAGATCTAGAGAGTTTTGCATTGAATTTTTGAAGTCGCCGGCGAGGTTTTGTTTGAGTACTCCGTTCACGTCCTGGATCCCGCTTTCCTGTCAGTCTTGAAGTCTGATGTCAAATTACAGAGTTTGTTTAGTCATTTTTCTCAAATTGCAAAGAAATCAATAGAGGTACAATCTCTTACCTTCAATCTATGTTATTGCCTTATCTGTGTGTCGATTTTCGTTGTAGATTATCAGCTGCAATTTTTATTTTATTTTTCCATCTAAATTGTGTGTTGCTTAAAGGATGGTGTGTAGTTATGGTTTCACTCTTTTGAGATGGAAAACTGATTTCTAAATTTAATTTCTATAGTGACATAATTATTTGTTGTTATAAGAAAAAAAAAAAGAAGAAATAAGTGGGTTGTAAACTCAACTTTTGGGTTAAATTCTTGTTCTTAGTTTTTTTTGTTATTGTATGTTTAGATTGCAGCACCGATTTTGAGAGTTGTTTAAATGATCTAATAATGTGAGTTCCATTCATCTTTAAATTATTATTATCCATAAAGAGTACTTTCAGCATCACGTTAGCCATACATAACTAGTTTCTTGAATATGATTTTTCTGTTATTTCTATACATGTCTTCTGATCTATCTGATAAAAATGAATTGGTAAATATTCATGTATCCTATCATTAATGAATTGGTAATTTTCAATTGTTGTAACTAATTTATGTGTGATAGATCTTATTTAGTTATTTAGAATTGATTTAAGCGTATAAGTTATTAGTTGAGCCATAGAACTTTAAAATTGATATAAGCCAGACAATCTTAATTATAATAGAAGTATTATTGATTATGTACACGGTCTCATGCATTACAATTTTCTCAAAATAAATCAAGGTATGCGTTCGCGCGACTTTGGCCAAGTTTTTTTTAAGAAAAAAAAATAATTAAGCGCGATAAATCGTGTACATGTACGCATGACATGATATAGGCGCCGATTTCTAAATTAATTCAAGGTACGCGTTCGCGCGATTTTGACCCAATTTTTTTTAAAAATAAATCAAAGGCCGCGAATTGTGTACACGTATGCGTGACATGATTTTGGCGCATCAAAACTAAATGGGTATACGTCTGCATAACTTGAATTAAGGTAATCCTTTAGATAAATCAAATAATTAAAAGCGGTAACGGATACACATAGGTCTTAAAATCAGTAATCAAATAATTTAGGCCAAGTTTAATCATTAAGCAACCGTGCTAGAACCACGGAACTCGGGAATGCCTAACACCTTCTCCCAGGTTAACAGAATTTCTTACCCGGATTTCTGGTTCGCAGACAATTTAAACAGAGTCAAAATTCCTCGGTTTGGGATTTTTAATAAACAAATGGTGTCCCGGAACACCGTAAAAAATCTGGGTGGCGACTCTGAAAACAAATAAATAAATCTCAAAATCGAATAATGTCACTTAAAGTGGAAAGACTCCCTTATTACCCTTACCGGTGGAAAAGGAGGTGTGACAAACCTAACATAGAAAGTTGACTTAAAGTATAAGAATAACTATAACTAGGTACAATTGCAACTAATGGACATATTATTTGAATATGTTGTCACCTGTAGAAGCGGCAGAAAGCCACAAACGTCTCTCTGTGTGCCGATAGAAGCCCGGCACAAATGCCTGTACAAGAATGAAAGGACAACAGCACCCCAACTGTACGTGGATGTAGTCTCGAACCCATCAATATGGTACAAAAAATGGAGGCTCACTAGGTTCCCCGAAGTGTTGGGAAATAATCCACCAAGTATAACGAGCAATAACAGCCTCGTATATCATACCACATCCACCTCCTCTGACTCGTCAGTGATAGTATGGTGGATCTCCTCCAGGTGCGCTATAATGGAGGTCAACTGCAGACGGCTGGACCCAGACCCGACCGCCTGGTCCACAGGCCTGAAACCAATAAGCCTCTCCAGATAATCCTAATAGGCATGCCGCTGATAATATCTCATGTTATACGGCATCAAAACTGGCAAGCCATCAGTTGGCAGGCCATATAGAATCTCGGCGTCCTGAAGGGTGATGGTGGCCTCGCCGATGGGCAGGTGGAAAGTGTGCGTCTCCGGTCGCCACCGCTCAATCAACGCCGTGATCAAAGCCCAGTCGAGCTGTATCCGGCCAATCCTAATAATCCGGTAAAATCCTAGATCCTCCAGGTAATGGACCACGCGGGGATGTGGAGCTCTATCATTCAAAAACTCCCACATGTACTCCACTCTCCTGGCCCGGAAAGTCTGCGTAAGCAACTGTCCGTCCCATATATACTCGGATCTATGCTCGGGCTGTAGGGCTAATAGATCCAACGTCCGAGGGCCGGGATGTTCATGGGGTCCATGTTGTCCACTGTAAATTAAAACAAAATTATTTTTATTTTATCTGTATATTTAATATTAATTTTTTGAGCTACACAATTTTTGGAGTTATACAAAATTTAAACCCATGGGTTCCAGGCTCGTTATTTGAGTCCCAGTAGCACCTAACTATCAATAATATATATATTTATATATTTGGATTNGCACTATATTTACGAAATTGTAGTAAAATTATAGAAAAATTGTAGAAATAATGTAATAAAATTTATATTTAAGTTGTATGTTATTGTAGTTGTATTTAACTGGATAGAAATAATGTGTGAAAGTTGTAGATAAGTTGTATAATATATAATTAATTGTATAAAATTTATTTTAACTGTATACAATTCAAATACAAAATATACAGAAGACATGTATAAAATTTGTATTTAAGTTGTATGATATTGTAATTGTATTTAACTGTGTATAAATAATGTATGGAAGTTGTAGATAAGTTTTATAATATATAATTAGTTGTATGAAATTTATTTTTACTTTGTATAAATCAGATACAAAATATACAAAAGACATATTGTATAAATTTAGTATAAAGATTGTATTTAAGTTGTAAGATATTGTAGTTGTATTTAACTATATAGAAATAATGTATAAAAATAAACACGTCGTAATAATTGTTGGAACTTTGAAAGTGAAGTTAGCTATTCTATTCGTATTTGCTAAGTAAATAGTAGTAAAAGATATGATACAATACAAACCAAGAGAGCTAGAGACAAATAAAACTGATTTTATAAATTCAAACCTAAAAAAAATCATTTTACTGTATTATTATTACTTTGGAAGGAATATTGATTCAATTTTAAAGTCTGATCTTTGTCTGAGGTGGTAATACATTTGTCTAAGCAAGTTTGTTCTGGATTGAGTTGTTCCCTTTTAAATAAATTGTTTTGACAGCAATTCCTTTATGTGAGTTTATATATCCAATTTACTGTTGAAGAAAGCGAGTCCGAAACTCAATTAGGTAAAATTGGACAAATAGAACAAAAATAAGTCAAAAAAAGAAGAAGATAGGATCGAACTATGTATAACGTCACACTATGTGGCATTATACACTAACGGCACAGTTACCGTTAGTGTATAGCGCCACATAATGTGACGTTATACATAGTTCGATCCTATCTTCTTCTTTTTTTGACTTATTTTTGTTCTATTTGTCCAATTTTACCTAATTGAGTTTCGGACTCGCTTTCTTCAACAGTAAATTGGATATATAAACTCACATAAAGGAATTGCTGTCAAAACAATTTATTTAAAAGGGAACAACTCAATCCAGAACAAACTTGCTTAGACAAATGTATTACCACCTCAGACAAAGATCAGACTTTAAAATTGAATCAATATTCCTTCCAAAGTAATAATAATACAGTAAAATGATTTTTTTTAGGTTTGAATTTATAAAATCAGTTTTATTTGTCTCTAGCTCTCTTGGTTTGTATTGTATCATATCTTTTACTACTATTTACTTAGCAAATACGAATAGAATAGCTAACTTCACTTTCAAAGTTCCAACAATTATTACGACGTGTTTATTTTTATACATTATTTCTATATAGTTAAATACAACTACAATATCTTACAACTTAAATACAATCTTTATACTAAATTTATACAATATGTCTTTTGTATATTTTGTATCTGATTTATACAAAGTAAAAATAAATTTCATACAACTAATTATATATTATAAAACTTATCTACAACTTCCATACATTATTTATACACAGTTAAATACAATTACAATATCATACAACTTAAATACAAATTTTATACATGTCTTCTGTATATTTTGTATTTGAATTGTATACAGTTNATATATATATATATATATTTGGGTTCCGGGCTCGATATTTTGAGGCCCAGTGACACCAAATTAATATTAATAATTACTTATGTGTCAAATTTAATATTTTTATAATTTTGTGTATTGTACAACTATTAACTTAATTGTACAAACTTTGCATTTTCGACTACCAATATAAGATACTTAAACTAAAGTATTTATACGCTACAATACTACACATTACTACGCTACAAGACTCTACATTTTACTACACTACAAGGGTCTACATTTTACTATGCTAAAAAGGTCTAGATTTTGCTACGCTAAAAAATAATCTAAACTAAACATGAACAACAAATAAATTTAACTACTAATAAAATACAAAACGACATGAAACACATATATATAAAATAATTATTAAGTCCGGATAAATTTAACATACTAGTTTCGTAAAAAAATAACACAAAACAATTAAAACAACATTATTTGTATTTTATCTATGTATTTAATATTAATTTTTTGAGCTACACAATATTTAGAGTTATACAGAATTTAAACCTATGGGTTCCATGCTCGTTATTTGAGTCCAGTAGCACCCAACTATCAATAATATATATTTATATATTTTNTACAATTAATTATATATTATACAACTTATCTACAACTTTCACACATTATTTCTATCCAGTTAAATACAACTACAATAACATACAACTTAAATATAAATTTTATTACATTATTTCTACAATTTTTCTATAATTTTACTACAATTTCGTAAATATAGTGCATATCACGTCTTCTTCGAGTTTCAATCTGAAATTCAGCCAAAATCAAGTCTAATTTTCACCAAAACACCCTCAAAATTGAGATATAAACTCCAAACCATATTCCCAATTATTTGCAACAACACTCAATCCAAACAAATAATGATTTTTGAAAACCCAAATTCGAATTCAAAGCTTCAAAGCTTTTTAATGGTTGTCAATTGTGGAATTGCTGCTCTCTTTTTCTTTGCTTTACATTACTGAAATTAGGGATTGAGAGATAAAGAGAGACATAGAGAGAATACCCAAATCTTTGCAGCAACACCCAATTCAAACAAATAAAGTTTTTTGAAAACCCAATTCGAATTCAAAGCTTCAAAGCTTTTTAAAGGAGATATCTTTGTTATGGCTGTTCTTTGAAGATATCTTCTTCTTCATTGAAAATCAAGCTTAGCAAAAGTCATTAATGGAGGTAGGAACTTTGAAGAAGAGTAAGAATTTTATCTGGTTTTTGAAGAATAGTTACAAAAAGCGTTAATGTAGGATTTGTAATTTTTATGAAGAGAAAATTGTGGGTGAGTGTAGAGAAAATCGTGGGGTGTGATGCGTGGGTGAGGGGGGTGGGATGTGGAGAGAGAAACGTGTGAGAGAGTGAGAATATACGGTAGAGTTAATTTAGGATACTAATTAATACCGTTAATTCTCTTAAAATGTACATAAATAGTAATTGGGTATATAAAAGGTAATTATAGTAAAACTTGAATAGGGAGGGTAATATAGTTTCCTATAGTGTATAGGAATGTAAAAAATTCCTTAAATTATTGTAATGTTAAACTTATGAGTTTAATTATAAGAATTTTTAAGACTTTAGTAAGTTTTTACGCGCATATATAAATTATATTCTGTACCAAAAGTTAGTCCGTTAGGCTCCGCTTCTGTTTACACGTGTATGTTTCCCAATAGCCAGCAGGCACGCAGGCGTGTCCTATAACGTGAAACCTCAACGATCCTCGCGATGAGTATTTTATTACGGCCTTTTTCTTCTCTTTATAGGCTTTTGCAATTAGTAATTTAATTATACAACAGTGTATTAAATACAGTCATCGTTTAAGTTTTATAATACAAAAATAGTCTACAATATATTAATTAGTGCAGCTTTTACTTTCTTCCCATTCAAGTATTTCTCCTAAAATAATGTGAACGGTGAACCTTTCATATTCTAAACTTTGTTCCGTCGATGACACACGGGGGGAGGAAAATGGTACACCTGTATTATATTTTCTTTGCATATTTTGATGCTATGGGGACTTGTTTACTTGTGATGAAATCTAATCTTAGGCACCTTTTATGATTCTTTGACATTTTCCTTTACTACATTTGCTATTTTGTTTTACAAGTTAGAGAATAATGTGATAGAAAATTTAAAGCCTTCCATCTGTTGCCACTTGGTTTTTATTTTTTATTTTATCCCTTATAACTTGACTTATTTTGTCCTACCCGCTTATGCAACTCGCGTTACTTCAAATTCATATTCATCATCTTTAACTTTTATTTTTTGTTTTGATACTTCTTTTTTAGAGAATAACGATATTTTCCTGATGTAACTCTATCTTGGCTTGATTGTTTATGAAATGCGTGTTTCCTTTAAAAAAGTTTCTTCCGTTTTTCGTAGTATCGAGCCGTATCTGCTTGTTATTGTTATTGCTTTTCATTCATTTTTTTTGGCCCTTATATTGCTGTTATTATTTCTGTGATTTTTATTGAAGATACTGATTTATTGTCTCTATTCGTCTTTATATACGGTTAAAATCGAGCACATCCGATTTTACAGGCTCGAGGACCTGCCTCGAGGTTAAGTTCATATTGAAGCGAGCCCGAGCTCAAAGAACACGAAGACCGAAGGATCGAGATCGGACACGATCGACATCGAGCAGCGGAATAGCGAGGTATCAGTAATCAACCACAAATCTCGGCGGGAATCTCGGAACCAACAGAACCGCTAAACGATTATTGATACAAATCATGGATTTTACTTCCGAAATTAGAGTTATACCTTATTTAGGTTTCCTCTACTATATAAAGAGGAACCCTGTTCATTTGTAACCACGGCATATTACATACACTTATTGAGAAATAACAATACACTGCTCTTTTAGTTGCTTACAATTTACTACTATTTTTATTGTACTTAACGTTTGATCTCGAGCCTGTTCCGATCGAGGTCGATAAATTACAACAATACTGGTTTGATCTATCTTAATCGTTTAATTCATCTATTTATCTAGTCATTTACCAATTGGCATTGAATTAGATCGTGTATCCTTATAACCGCATTACAAGTTTAATTGTTATTCGTATTTCGAGGTAAACAGTTTGGCGTCCACCATGGAGTTAAGGATAATAGTGATTGTTCAGTGCTAATTCTGGTATAACACACTATTTTACACTTGTTTCTTGTCAAGAATTTTATTTTCAGGTTGAATAATGTCAAACTCGCAAAACACATCTACACACGGTGACAACAGCCTCGGACTCCACGAAGAAAACGAGAATGTTATCTCCCTAGGAATCGAGGTGCCACAGGCTGACCTCGGAGGAGCACCGCCCGTCAACCCGGTTGATGTTAGTTCTCATGTTGCCTTGAATACGGATTTAGGTTCAGACCCCGAGGGAAGTGTACGCAGAGAGGGTCAAACTGACGGTCGAGGTACATAGGGCAGAGGAGACGAAGGAGTTAGTCTCCAAGTAATATTTGAAATGCTGCAAGCCCAATAAAAATCCATTGCTCAGTTGCAAAATCAGCACAGGGCCCCAAATAGGGCCGAACAAGAGGTTACTCGTTGTACCGAGTCAGTGCCTGAAAGATCGGGTGATAATACTTCAACAACCGGTCCTGCTATAATGGGGATGTTCGAGGAGCTTACTAAGAGAATAGAATCGGGAGAAAAGAAAATCGAGGCCAACGACAAGAAGGTGGAAACTTACAACTCTCGAGTTGATCAGATACAGGGGGCACCACCGATCTTAAAAGGAATGGATTCCAAGAAATTTGTACAAAAACCATTCCCTCCAAGTGCGGCTCCGAAGCCTACCCCAAAGAAGTTCCGTATGCCCGATATACCTAAATATAACGGGACCTATGACCTGAATGAGCGCGGTACTTCTTACACGTGCGCCATAAAAGGAAATGATTTGGAAGATGACTAAATCAAGTCGGTATTGCTGAAGAAGTTCGGGGAGACCCTGTCGAAGGGAGATATGATTTGGTATCACAACTTGCCACCAAATTCTATTAAATCCTTCGCCATGTTAGCGGATTCCTTCGTAAAAGCACACGCCGGGGCCATAAAGGTTGCAACGAGAAAATTAGACCTCTTCAAAGTGAAGCAGAGGGATAACGAGATGCTAAGAGAGTTCGTATCTCGATTCCAAATGGAACGTATGGAATTACCACCAGTTACTGATGATTGGGTTGTTCAAGCTTTCACCGAAGTATTAAACGAGCGGAGTTCGATTGCATCACGCCAGTTGAAGCAAAATTTAATTGAGTACCCAGTTATGACTTGGGCAGATGTTCACAACCGATATCAGTCGAAGATCAGGGTCGAGGAAAACCAACTGGGAGACCCTTCAGGTTCAGTACCTCCAAATCGGTCGACAGGTAAAAATCAAAGAGATGTTAATAGAGAGTCAAGGCCGAATAAAGATCGGTATCACCCATATGTTTTAGATCGAAGGAATAACCATCCGGGATGCAACTCCGCCTGGAATGATCGAAAGGGTGACCAAGGGAAGAACTCTCGAGGACTTATGAGTAAAACTAGCTTCGACAAATACGCAGATCCCACAGAAGCACCTCGACTATCGGAGTACAATTTCAGTATTGATGCATCATGGATTGTATCAGCCATCAGAAGGATCAAAGACACTAGGTGGACCATACCTATACAGACCGATCCTTCTCAAAGGAACCGAATTTAATGTGTAAATATCATGGCACTCATGGACATCAGACCGAAGACTGCAGAAAGCTAAGGGAAGAAGTAGCTCGATTATTCAACGAAGGCCATCTTCGAGAATTCCTCAGTGAGCAAGCCAAAAATCTCTTCAGGGAGAGAGACGCCAACAGAAAGAACGAGCAAGAAGAACCTCGACATGTTATTCACATGATCGTCGGCGGGGTCGACATCCCCCAAGGGTCTATATTCAAACGCACCAAAGTGTCGATCACCAGAGAAAAACAGACTGAGACTATGTGCCTGAAGTCACTCTATCGTTCAATGACGATAAAGCAGAAGGCATCTCTCAGTTGCACAACGACGCCCTGGTAATTTCTATTTTGTTAAATAAAATTCAAGTTAAACGTGTTCTAGTGGATCCAGGTAACTTAGCAAACATAATCAGATCGAGGGTCGTAGAGCAGCTCGGCTTGCTAGACCAAATTATACCTGCATCTCGAGTCTTAACGGCTTCAACATGGCTAGTGAAACATTGCAAGGGGAGATAATCCTACCAGTAAACATGGCTGGGACTATCCAAGATACAAAATTCCTTGTCATCGAAAGGTGACATGAGATATAATGCACTGCTCGGAAGGCCCTGGATCCACAACATGAGGGCAGTATCATCGACCCTTCACCAAATGATGAAGTTCCCAATAGTGGATGGCGTGAAAACAATTTACGGGGAACAACACGCTGCAAAGGAAATGTCTGCAGTCGACGAGGTGACACTGATATCAACACCTTCGATTTTAGAAAAATCGATTACCAAAGACAAGCAGGTGAACAAATAGCAATCACCGACCCCAGTTCGACTGAATTGGAGAAACAAGTAATCGAGGAAGAAGAAGAGGATTTTCTCACTCCTCGAACTTTTGTTGTTCCCGAAGAATCAGATGCAACCAAGTCAACGGTCGAGGAGCTGGAAAAGGTGATACTGATCGAGTATCTACCCGAACGAAAGGTAAACCTGGGAAAAGGGTTGACCCCCAAACTCAGGAAAAAACTTATTCAATTTCTTATTGATAACATGGATTGATTTGCATGGTCCCATTTAGACATGACAGGAATCCCACCGGAGATAACTACTCATCGGTTGAGCCTGGATCCCAAGTTCAGACTAATAAAACAAAAGAGAAGACCCCAGTCTGAGGTAAAGCACGCCTTCATAAAGGATTAGGTAACCAAACTTCTCAAAATAGGATCCATTCGGGAGGTAAAATATCCCGAATGGTTAGCTAATGTAGTTATATTCCCAAAAAGGGGAACAAACTTAGAATGTGTGTGGATTATAAGGACTTGAACAAAGCATGTCCGAAAGACTCTTTTCCACTGCCTAACATCGATCGTATGATCGATGCCACGGCCGACCACGAGATCCTTACCTTTCTCAACGCCTATTCTGGGTACAATCAAATCCAATTGGACCCAGAAGACCAAGAAAATACTTCCTTTATCACTAAGTATGGAACTTATTGTTATAATGTAATGCCCTTCGGACTAAAAAATGCGGGAGCTAAATACGAATGCCTCGTTAACAAAATGTTCGAACAGATAGGTAAATCAATGAAAGTTTACATTGACGATATGTTAGTTAAGTCCCTGCGCACAGAGGACCATTTGACTCATTTCCAGGAGACATTCAAAATCTTGAGGAAGTACAACATGAAACTTAACCCCAAAAAATGTGCTTTCGGGGTCGGCTCGGGAAAATTTCTCGGCTTCATGATGTAGAATCGAGGAATCGAAATCAACCCCGATAAGATTAAGACCATTGAGGATATCACCATCATAGACAGTGTGAAAGTCGTACAAAGACTAACCAGGCAGATAGTTGCCTTAGGGTGATTCAATTCGAGGTCATCATATCGAAGCCACAGGTTGTTTTCCTTACTCAAAAAGAAAAAATATTTTGCATGGACCCCGAAATTTCAACAAGCATTGGAGGAATTGAAACGATACTTATCAAGCCCACCTCTACTCCACACTCCAAAGGCAGACGAGAAGCTATACTTATACTTGGCAGTGTCCGAGATAGCGGTAAGTGGTGTACTAGTTCGAGAAGAGAGAGGTACGCAATTTTCTGTTTATTATGTAAGTCGAACCTTAGGAGATACTGAAACTAGGTATACACACTTAGAGAAATTGGCACTTGCATTAATAAGAGCATCTAGAAAATTAAGGCATATTTTCAGTGTCATCCCATATGTGTGATCACCACTTATCCACTCCGAAATGTTTTGCACAAACCCGAGTTATCGGGACGATAGGCCAAATGAGATGTCAAACTTGGCGGGTACGATATCGAATATCAACCCCGAACGGCCATCAAGTCTCAAAATTTTAGTAGACTTCATGGCCGATTTTATGCCAACCCTCGTACCCGAAGTAGAAAAGGAACTTCTACTCAAATCGGGTACATTGTCGGGGTATGAACCCTCTTCACGGATGGTGCCTCGAATGTGAAAAGGTCTGGGCTCGGTATTGTTTTAAAGCCGCCTACGGGCAATATTATTAGACAATCCATCAAAACTAACAAATTGACTAACAATGAGGCCGAGTATGAGGCTATGATTGCAGGTCTCGAGCTAGCTAAAAGCTTGGGAGCGGAAGTCGTCGAAGCTAAATGCGACTCCCTACTGGTAGTTAACCAGGTAAACAAACCTTCGAAGTTCGAGAGGACAGGATGCAAAGGTACTTAGACAAATTGCAGGTAACGTTTCACCGCTTCAAAGAGTGTACTCTACAACATATACCTCGAGAACAAAATACTGAGGCCGATGCACTTGCCAATTTGGGGTCATCGGTCGAAGAAGATGAGATCAGCCCGAGAACTGTTGTCCAACTCTCGAGGTTTGTGATTGAGGATGGACATACTGAAATAAATTCTACGAGCTTAACCTGGGACTGGAGAAACAAATACATCGAGTACTTGAAGAATGGGAAGCTACCATCGGATCCCAAAGAATCAAGGGCCTTACGTGAAGCTGCTCTATTCACATTAGACGAAGATGGAACATTATACAGGAGAACGTTCGATGTTCCATTGGCAGTATGCTTGGGACCGGGAGATACTGACTATGTTCTGCGATAAATCCACGAAGGCACTTGTGGGAACCATCCCGACGCCGGGTCACTAGTTCGAAAGGACGTCAGAGCAGGATATTATTGGGATAGAATGGAAAAAGACTCTAAGGAGTTCGTTCGAAGATGCGATAAATGTCAAAGGTTTGCACCAATGATCCATCAGCCCGGCGAACAACTTCACTCGTTCCTATCCCCGTGGCCATTCATGAAATGGAGAATGGACATCGTCGGTCCTCTGCCATCGGCCCCAGGTAAAACTAAGTTCTTATTATTTATGACTGGCTATTTATCTAAATGGGTTGAAGCACAGGCCTTCGAAAAAGTTAGGGAAAAAGAAGTGATTGATTACATCGCATGCCGATTCGGGATACCCGCAGAAATAGAATGTGATAATGGCAAACAGTCGGCAGCAAAGTAACAAAATTCCTAGAAGACCACAAAATAAAAAGGATAGTATCGACACCGTATCACCCTAGTGGGAACGGACAGGCCGAATCAACAAACAAGACTATCATCTTAACTTGAAGAAAAGGATAAACGAGGCCAAAGGGAAGGGGAGAGAAAAATTGCCCGAGGTTCTATGTGCTTATCGGACAACGTCGAAGTCCAGTACAGGAGCAACTCCGTTTGCCTTAGTGTATGGCTTCGAAGCTCTGATACCAGTCAAAGTGGGAGAAACCAGCGCTAGGTTACGATATGCAACAGAGGAATCGAACCACGAAACCATTAATACCAGTCTCGAGTTGTTGGATGAAAGACGATAGGCCACACTCGTTTGAATGGTTGCACAAAAGCAACGAATCGAGAGGTACTACAACAGAAGAACCAACTTTCGATACTTCAAAGTCGGGGACTTTGTCCTAAGAAAAGTCACCATCAACACTCGAGACCCTAATGAAGGAAAACTCGATCCTAATTGGGAAGGACCCTACCAAATCCTTGACATAGTCGGGAAAGGATCTTACAAACTCGGAACAATGAACGGTGAACCACTGTCGAATAACTGGAACATATCACTCCTTAAACGATACTATTGCTAAGGTATAACTTTCTCTTTTCTTTCATTTACATGAATATTCGAAACTAACTCATTGCAGGAATTCGATCCAATAAATTGAGACCTCTGGTTTTAAAGTACGCGTTGCGCTCTTTTTCCCTTAGACCGATTTTTATCCCAAATGGATTTTTCCGGTAAGGTTTTTAACGAGGCAACAATTATGTGCTACTCGAGGATAATTCAACAGTATCCAAGGCTTCTTTGAAATCAACCTCTAATACTGGGGGGCATCACCCTCAAATTTATGTGTTCGAGAAATATATCCAGTATCAATGGGTCTCGATAGGAAAAATTTTGTAATGGGACAAATGGTCGAATGAACCGTGTCCATATAGATTAGCCGAGTCCCGACAGCAAAGCATGTACGCATGTATAAATTATTCAAAGAAGAATTCTCTTTTCTCTAACATCTCATGTTTTGAAGTAAATTTTTTACTATACGAGTCATGTACTTATGATTCTGATTTATTGTGCGAAACTAACACTTGCGAAAAATGGCTCAAGGGCTAAGTACAAGCATACCTCGAACACTCGGGAACTGCACACTCGAGCTATCTAAGTTCGAAATTATAAGACCTCAAAGAGGTACCCCTCGACATATAGGCCAAGGCCACCATACTCGGGGACTAATATTTCGAACAAGTTTGGAATGTTATCGAAAAATAAGTCCAAGATACATACCCTAAGGCTACGGCCACACTAAAGTCTACGACCACATTAAAGGCTATGGATAAAATAATGTAGCTCGCAGACGTCTGATTTTCGATACAAACAAAAGGCCTGCAAATACTTTGAAAACCGGTTAAATAAAGCTACCCTCGGTAAAGCAAATAAAAAAGGCTTCGATAAAATCAGCCCTCGAATAATTTAAAGGCTTCAATAATACCATCCTTGGAAAAAACATCAAGGGGTATCAAATTATGTTAACACAAACACGTTAAGACACAAAAAGAAAAATAGGATTCCGATCATCCGACCCTCGAAAAACCCAATCAGTATAAAAAAACATATGCTAAGGCATAAGAAATTTTCACTAAGTTTTTTAGCCGAAATGGGAAAAATAATAGCCATTTTTAAAGGCCGAATCGGCCCAACCTAAAGAGCCTAAGGGATGATATAAAGAGACTAAGGGCCAATACAGTTAGAGTTCGAGAACTCGTTCTCACTCGATTCGAACCCAAAGGTATCACTATTCCGAGCTCAGCCAAATTTTAATTACAGTTCGAAAATGCACCAAAAGGGTATATTGTGGTAAGCTCGGAAAACTTAACAATCATTTGATAAAAACATAAGAGTTTACTTTATCCTAAACTCAAGATTCATTCAAACTTGATTATTAAAAATAACACATCTATCAGTTCGATCGAGCTACCCCCGAGATAAAATCTCGAGTGAGTTTTTGAACTCGGGGACTTACCCTCGTATAACCAAAAACTTAAGAGTTTACTTTGGATACAAGTTGAAGATAGTAAAATCACAGCAATAAAAATTTTCAACGTTTTCGATGAAGATAAAGAAACATACGAAGGAATAAAAAACATACGAAGGCCTCAAAGAGAAATTAACGTAGGTATCAAAGAGAAATTTTCTATTATATACCGAATAGTCTGTACAAAAGCCCAATCAAGGCCTTACACAAAAAGGACAAGAAAATAAAAGAAGTTAGAATCTAAGTACGACCGGGGCTAGTCCCCTCAGGACCAACTTCCTCCCGAGCAGCTTCTCTAGGAGCAATTTATTCGACGACCTCATCTCCATCTTCTCCACTTCCGTACCCGCCTCGGCTGTCCTCTGCATCCTCATCCTCATCATCAGAAGAGGCGAGCTACCTGGATTCGGTCTCAAGCTCTTTAGCCCAGGCAATTTCCTCGGAAAGGTCGAAATCTCGAGCATGAATTTCCTCGAGGGTTTCCCTCCGGGATTGGCACTTTGCCAAATCATTACGCCACTAATCCCGGTCAGAATCCTCCCTTAGCTGTGTTTGAACAACCTCATCACCGGCCTAGTACATGGAAATGGACTTGTCCACCATGACCTTGGTCTTCTCGGTCTCCGCCTTGGCCTCAGCAAGACCGGCTTCGAGTTCTTCGACCCTCTTGGCCTGGGCTGGACTTTTCTCTCTAAGGTTTCGAAATTGGTCCTCAACTGAAGATAGTTTGGCCAAGGCTGCCTCCATTTCTGCAGCAAAGCCGTCCATTTTACCTTTCCACCGATCAGAGTCGGCCTTGACCCGATCGACCTCTTCCCGGAGCAGCTCGATCTTCTCTAACTTCTGCTGCAGCTAGATAGTGAAGTGTTAGCTTCCACAGTCAGATCGATTCTATACTTTATCAGAAGGGTGGTTACCTGCTTATCTAACTCGGCCTCCTCTTCACGAGCCTTGGCCAGGTCCGCTTGAAGATCCTTTATGACCTCTTCCTTTTGGCCACAAAATAAATTCAGGGCATTTCTTTCTTCTAAGACCCTTTGGAGTTCGGCTTCACACTGACTAAGGTTAGCTCGGAATTTGGCAGAGGCCTATACAAAGAAGAAAACACAAGTTAGATTTGTGAAGAAAAAGGTGAAAAAAGTAACCGAAAAGAGACTGGCACTTACCTTAGAAAAAAGACGATGGTCTTCTGCCATAAGGATTGAGGCATCATTAATATCAGAGACATCATCGACCCCCATGAAGAAATCCTGGAAAGGATCACCTACGCTAGAGCCTCCATTGATCTCGGGAGTTTTCAGCCCTTGGTCCTCCCTTATTGCTTCTTCAAAAAAGACTGGCATTGAAGGCAGTTGACCTATTGTCATGGACCCAATCCAATCGCTCGGGGCGCTCTGTCCGATCTTCTGAGTTTCAAAACAGGCCCCACCCGGTGTGGAAGTTGTCGATTGAGAAACCACCTCGACCTCAGGAGACTCGGGTTTCATCCCCGAATTTTTCTTTGAATCCTCCTCGATACGAGACTCGGTTATAGAAGGTGGCATCTCGAAAGATGGGGGGACCTCGATAGCCTTCCTAAGGCGGTCCATCAACGCCGAAGTGTCTTTTTCTTCTTCTTCTTCTTCTTCTTCTTCTTCCTCGTCCTGTTTTCTCAACTTTTGGACCGTGTCCGCCGAGAGAGCGACCGTTTTTCTCCTCACCCTTCGAGGTTTGGGTTTGGAGACCTCGGACTTCGAGAGATCCTTTCTCTTCTTATCCTTCTCCAACCTCAGAGCCGGGGACTTGGCTTCTCCTCCTTCACTCGAAGGCCTCATAATGGAATCTTTTGTCAGGCCTACATGAGGAAAGATTAGTAATGAACAAAGCATGTAATTACTTCGGAATACGTAAGAAGAGATCCTTACCATGGTTCTTGGCCTCCCACCTGCCCTTTGCCAAATCCCTCCATGCTCGTTCGACATGAGTAGAAGTAGAGGCAAGCTTTTGGATCCAGTCTTCAAAATCGGGCACCGCCTGAGGCATCCAAGGGACAACTGCGTGATTAAAGAGAAATGTTAGAAAAATTCAAAAGAAACACAAAAATCGAAAAATAAAAATTAACTTACGGTTTGATATTCCATTCCTCAGGAAACGACATCTTTTCCTTCGGTATTATATCACAGGTCCTCACCCGTATGAATCGGCTCATCCAACCTTGATATTTATCCTCGTCGATACTCGAGAATAAAGTCTTTTTTTCACGACAATCAAGCTTAACTAGCCCTCGATAGAGTCGAGGCCGGTACAATCGTATAAAATGGTTCAGAGTGAACTCCAACCCCCCGACCTCGTTGGAGAACAAGCACAACATGATCACTATGCGCCAAAGTGAAGGATGGAGCTGACCGGGGGTGACTTCAAACCTCCTGCAGACGTCGAAAATCACCGGGTTAATGGGAACCAGTGTGGAGGGGTAAGTGTAAACACTGAAAAACCCCTTTACGAGTGTAGTGATGCTCTCTTCAGGAGTAGGAATGCACACCACTACCTCCGAACCCCATTTGCAGTCTTTCTTCATGGACTCGACATTGCTCTCAGTAATCGAACACATGTAAATCGACACATGTTCACATCGACCCGATACAGATGAGGGGTTCTCGATTTTAAAGTCAGATTTGAGAACACATGGGCTAGGAAAGTATTCATGGGGTCTACTGGCGTCTTATCACCGGTCGGCAAGGAGGAAGAAGATGAAGCCTTCTCTTTTTGCGGAACAGTCTTGAAGGTTTTCGTCATTTGTATACGCGTAGAAGATGGAAGAAAGGTATGAAATTGGTGGCTCCGGTTGAAACAACGACATCTTAGCAAGCGACAACAAAGGAAGGATGAGAAGGGTTTGGAATTTGAAAGTTTTTTTCAAAGCAAAAATAAAATTTGAATCAACAAAGGAAGTGGTATTTATAGGTTTGTGGTGTCGGTTCGGTGGTACTAGTCGCCGACCGACGACTGACATGCATTGATGGTTTTTGGGAACTGAACCGACGGGACGTTTCGGTCACATCCATCGCTTACGTCATGAAGACGACGTCATGATTGAGGTATAGGGGAATCAAGGATCGAATCGTTTCTTATCTTTTCATTCTAAGAAACGCGGGGACTATCTGCATACGGTTAAAATCGAGCACATCCGATTTTACAGGCTCGAGGCCTGCCTCGAGGTTAAGTTCATATTGAAGCGAACTCGAGCTCAAAGAACACGAAGACCGAAGGATCGAGATCGGACACGATCGACATCGAGCAGCGGAATAACGAGATATCAGTAATCAACCACAAATCTCGACGGGAATCTCGGAACCGACAGAACCGCTAAACGGTTATTGATACCAATCATGGATTTTACTTCCGAAATTAGAGTTATACCTTATTTAGGATTTCTCTACTATATAAAGAAGAACCCTGTTCATTTGTAACTGGGACATATTACATACACTTACTGAGAAATAACAATACACTGCTCTTTTACTTGCTTACAATTTACTACTGTTCTTATTGTTCTTAACGTTTGATCTCGAGACTGTTCCAATCGAGGTCGATAAATTGTAGCGACACTGGTTTGATCTATCTTAATCGTTTAGTTCATCTATTTATCTAATCATTTACCAATTGACATTGAATTAGATCGCGTATCCTTATAACCGCATTATAAATTTAATTGTTACTCGTATTTCGAGGTAAACAATCTTCTTGAGCCGAGGGTCTTTCGGAAATAGTCTCTTTACTTCCTCGGAGTAGGGGTAAGGTCTGCATACTCACTACCTTCCCCAAACCCGACGTATAAAATTACACTGGATTGTTATTGATGTCCCTTGCCAAAAAAAAAAAAAAAAAA
>ML412132.1:19219-37599 GCA_005239525.1 Nicotiana knightiana | reverse complement strand
AAACAAAAAAAAAAAAAAAAAAAAAAAAAGAGTCACGTTTTGACCATAATCATGTTACTAGTTCCAAAGGGGTAGCTTTAACGAGATTCAAATTCTCGATTTTTGAATGACAATTTGAATGATTTGTGGATCGTAAACAAAAGACATGATTTATTTGTTGGAGTCTTTATACAAATAGTTAGGCATATTTATTTTTTACTTTTCTCAGCCTGTGCACATAAATTATCTATTAATTATCCATAATTATAAATTGTTAATCCTTCAATAAATCTTAAATGATGTGTTAGTGTTTAATGTACAATGGGGCAGGCCGCGATTCAAGGGCAGCGTTGCTTCGTCTGGGAGCAGAAATTGCCTTTCAATCTGAGCTCATTACTCTTCTTTTAATATTTACCGCCTCAACGCCCCGTCTACTTTTCCGACATCTGTGTGGGAGTTGTCCTACCTTTCTCTTTTCTCAACATTATATATAGTATACGCCTGCTGTCAAAATTCAAATGAACGGGCAAAAATAGGACAATCACCATTTACCGCTCCTACAGACAAATGTTATTACTGAGTAGTAATTTTTACAGATAACGATATGATGAAACTTAAAGGGCACAAAAGGAAATGGGACCTTGTCACGCCTCAGCGATGATGATTGATAAACGAATGGGGGGGTAGATTAAGGTCCCACCGCCATGATTTTTTAACAAGTTACAGTAGTAGAAGTGAAGAAAACGACAAAGGAATTTGGCAGAAAACGTTAAGCATCTTATGACGTGATAAGAAAAAGAGCAATATCTCCCCCTAATTCCTAGTTTGAGAAAGGGCAAAATTTTCCGAAGCACAATTACAATAGTACTTCACATAACATTTGATACCAATTCAATAAATATATCACATATCTATTCAATACATAATAATTTTTCTTAATTTGATCTACGGATTCCGATTGACCTAAAAATTATAATTAATTAATACACATTATTATTTCACAGTAATAAAATTAATATCTTTAATGACTCCAAAATATCTCTTGTAGGGTGACATAGTTTGAAAACTAAAGCGCAAAGAATATGAATGGGTCCGGGCCTAGGGGCCCGCATCCTGCTCGGCCCGTTGTAACTTTTGTTGCGCTTTAGAAGGCAAAGCATCTCATGTGCCGTTAGGTGGCAAGTCTTGGGAATATTATACTTCCAGCTTCGGGCCCACCTTTGGACAATTCCTTCAGTACCTTTTCTTTTACTTCTTGCCCTCAAACATCTCCTAATATTACTATCCGATGCCATCTAACCATCTTAGTTCTATAAATTCATTTAGCTTCTTGGTTTCCTCCCTTAAAAAGTTTATACCACAGATAATTGATTATGTTTCTTGGACTATAATGGTAAAGATGTAAATAATGACAGAATATAAGGATGAAGTGTAGACAATAATTAAAAGAAAAAAAAAAGTAGGGCAAGATAGATACAAAGAATTCTTGGCCAATAGATTCACTTGCACCAAATTCAGAAACCATGGTTTTTTTATACTTTACACTTGTCTCTAAGAATCGTCTACCCAACCTTTCTTTATAACCACCTCTCTTCCAAACCCCATTTCTACAAACATTTTCCCACTTTCACATTCTCTCTACATACCAAACAAGGAAATTAAATGGACAGAAGAGAGTCTTTTTTCTTTGACAAAAACAATGGTCTTGCCTCTCTAGCCATATTTGAAGCTGAGATTTCAGAGAACAATCATCACAATCACAACCCATTGATTTCTAGGCCTCTTTATTATACTGCTTTACAAAGGAAGAGTAGCCTTGGGAATCTTTCATCCATTTCTTCTTCTTCAGTTTCAGTGTCATCTCCAAAACTGGCTGGTGGCAGAAGGTTTTGTGAAACTAGATTTGAAGAACCACAACCCCATTTCCTGGAAGCTTGTTTTCTTTGCAAGAAAAAACTTGGTAGTAACAAAGACATCTTCATGTACAGGTTAGTTTCTGCCTCATTCTTTACATAGTTCAAATCAAATTGAAATAGCATACTTTTTCATGGGGAGGATAGATTTTCTTAAAATATCAGACTGGTTATTGTTTATTCAAGAAATGATGGTGGAATATATAGGAATATTTAAAATTATGTTTAGAAAAAGAAATAAAGCAATCTTTTTACAGAAACTGTGTAAAGAAATTTCTTGATTACTGATAGACCAGATCATAAGTGAATTGTTTATAGATAGGCTTTTGAATGAGTACAAGAATTTATTTGTTCTCTAATGGTTTGATGCAGAGGAGACACACCATTCTGTAGTGAAGAGTGCAGGCAAGAACAGATAGAAATGGATGAAGCCAAGGAGAAAAAATTGAATCTTTCAGCTTCTGTGAAGGCCTTGAGAAAAAACGACCAGAAAAATTCCAGCAAAACACAAAATTACACTTTTCCCAGAAACACGGTAGCTGCTGCTTGAGTGAACTGGCAAAAAGAATAACACTATAGGATGGAATTGAAGAAATTAAAGCTCATTCCATCAATTATCACATAAAGCAAATAATTAAAGTAAGAAAAAGAAAGAGCTACCAATGAGACAAAGCTCATTAGGTGAAAGCTAAAAAGCGTCCTCCTTATAGAGAAGGATGAAGAAGTAGAATAGTTTATTATGACATGAGTCTTTAATTCCTTTCCTTTTTTTCCTTTTCTTAATTCTTTTAGTAAAATCATTATGTAAATGATGATATCGAAGTGGAGGGTGTTTTTTTTTTTTGGGCTATATCATAACGACAGTGGCTCCTTTTTTGGTGGGCTACTCAAGTAAATTTTTTTTCTTCTCTCTAAAGCTTTTTACTGTTGAAATGTGAAGCAAGAATGAATGTCTAGTTTCCACAACTTTCAATCCATTATCTTCTTCTACTTTCGTTTCAATTTATGTTGATAAATTATAAGCTCGAGAAAAAAAATTATGCTGATGTTCAATTCCTCCTTTAAAGACTATTCCTTTTGTACTAACACGTATCGTCTGTTATGTTTACTATCCTTCATCTCATCTTGACCTTTACTTTCAAATTGTCACTCAACTGGATATGGTTTAACGATACATAATAATTGATATTACAAATTAGTTTCTCGTTAATTAGGGCTACCCTTTTCGGACTATGCACGTGTGAAGATTTAAATCAAACACATAATTTGTAGGATCATTGTATTCATTTCATTAGTCAAATAGTTCAATCACATGTTAGCGCACGAATTAAACTACAAACTTCATAGTCTATGATCATATCTTGTTACAGAGATTCGTTCCAACTGTTTCGCAGAAGAAATCTTCACAAGAGCTTCACCGGAACTCTTTAGAATTTTGTGAGACAAGAAAAAAATATTTTTTTGTTGAAGGAGAGAAGTCGATTATTGAATTCTCACGCATACTTCTCCTTTTATTGAGTTCATAAATCTACTCTTTATTTTATCAATCTATCATAACTCACATCTGGCATTAAGGCGGACTATTAAATATAATCACACATTATTAACCATAAATTCAAAAACGACATTCAGATTATAAACATCAAGCTCTCTATTATTATCGCTTCTGATAATAATAAGTTTATAATTGTCTCATCTCTATTAGTCACTTGACAACAGAGATTTTCCTGTGTGAATAGGCAAATCAGTTTGTCTGCCCGACATACTTTTTATCCTTAAAATTTATATACTCAACATAAAAAATATTATATGTATATGAATCAACAAGAATGAATAATAAGGCATCATTAACATTAACTTTAATAATGTAGTTATACATGAATATGTTTGGAAAAACTTAAAAAATATAAATACACTAGCATTTACGCAAACCCATTGACTACACATGTCTTTCATAAGCATCACATGCTATAGGTTTCGTTAATGGATCTGCTACCATATGGTGCATAGAGATGTATTTCATGCTCACTTCTTTATTTACAACCATGTCTCTAACAAAATTATACTTAATATCAATATGTTTCGTCTTCCCATAGTACTTAGGATCCTTTGTGTAGGCTATTGCAGCTTGACTATCACAATTGATGGTTATTGGTTCAATAGTATTGTTATACACACCCAAGTGGACCAGAAAATATTTAAGCCAAACAACTTCCTGCACAGCTGCTGAAAGTGCTACAAATTCAGCTTTTATTGTAGACAGGGCTATGCATGATTGTTTCTTGCTACTCCATGATACAACGCCATTTTTAAGCAAAAATGTGTATCCAGAGATAGATTTTCTTTCATCTAAATCTCCTCCCATCAGCATCAGTGTAGCCTTTGAGTTGTAGATCAGTTCCTTGGTAACCTAAGGAATAGTCGATTGTGCCTTTAAGATATCTCAATATTCTTTTACCTGCTTTCTAATGTTGTTATCCTTGGTCAGATTGATATCTGCTAACTAATCTAACAGCATAACAGATATCGAGTCTTGTACACATCATAACATACATTAGACAACCAATTGCATTGGCTTAAGGAATCTTTCTCATTTATTCTTTCTCTTGTGGATTCTGAGGGCACATCCTCTGGCTTAAAGCTTCACCTCTAGAAATAGGAGTGTTTATGGGTTTGCAATCTTTCATATTAAAACGTTCAAGAACTTTCTTAATGTAAGGTTCTTGGGAAAGAGACAACAATCTCTTTGAACTCTCTCTTGAAATCTTAACTCCAAGAATGTATGATGCTTCACCCATATCCTTCATCTCAAAAGTAGAAGATAACCACTCTTTTATCTCTTTTACATACTCGATGTCACTTGCAGCTATAAGTATGTCGTCTACATACAATGATAAGATTACAAACTTATCTTCGGATCTTTTAATGTACACACAATGGTCTTTGTGAACCATAGTGAAATCATATGATATGATCACATTATGAAAACGTAAATACCATCGTTTGGAAGATTGCTTAAGGCCGTAAATCGACCTATCAAGTCGGCATACTTTATGCTCTTCGCTTTTTTTCACGAAACCTAGAGGTTGTTCCATATAGATTTCTTCTTCTAGTTCTCCATTAAGAAATGCAGTTTTTATATCCATTTGATGTAATTCAAGATCCAAATTAGCCACTATTGACAAAATTAGCCTTATTGAAGTAAACCTCACAACATGTATAAAAGTTTCTTCATAATCGACTCCTTCATGTTGTGTATACCCTTTAGCTACTAGGCGAGCTTTATATCTTTCGATACTACCATCAACCTTACGTTTGATTTTAAGAACCCACTTGTTCCCAATTACTTTACGGCCCATAGGTAGATCAACCGATCCCCACACTTGATTTGATTTCATTGACTCCATCTCATCTTCCATTGCTTTTAACCATTTATCTTTTGCAGGGCATGTAAGAGCCTCATTTATATTTCGTGGCTCTTCTTCGTCTTGTGGAGTAACCATAAATGCTTCCCCTTCGATCTCAAATCGACGACGCGGAATATGTTGACAACTCGTTCGTCGAGGTTGAGATTGATAAATTGATCTATCAATTGGTAAGTTACTCCCATTGGGACCAACAATATCAAATTCACTCAATTCGGATGGTGTATTAGTAGTAATTGGAACATACGCATTATCATCAGAGTGACTCTCATCCAAAATTATTTGAGTGTTTACTGTGGATGCTATCTCGTCCGTAGTTTCATAAAGAGACAAGAAATGACCTATATCTCGCTCTACTTAGGAAAATCATTCTCTAAAAATGTAACATCACGTGATTCAAGCTCAATCACCTTGCCATTATCTTGTTCACCTATGAACAACGTGATTATCAGATTAATCCCATGTTCGATGGCTTATATACCCCTAGTTTGAACGATAATATACCATACATATTCGTGCAGAGAAATGATACTTAGAAAAATTTAATAAGTCAATACTAGTGCTAAAAAGACAAAAAAACATAGTATTATCAAAAGAATACAACAAGAAAATACTATTTAACCAAAGAATTAGATTCTTAGTCAAAGCTATTTTAAGAAGTACTCGGGCTTCTAAAAACCGAATAATAAGAATTATACTTGTAAATAAGAAAGCAATAAGATCACATAAAAGTAAGTATATTTCAGTAGTGCTTCGAACGTGTCTATACAAGTGAGATTTTACTCTCTTTTATAGGGAATTTCTTAATATAACGTCTACTCTTCTTAATGATTGAGCATTAATAACTAATAATATCATGAATGTAACGTTACAATTGATAATCGTAACTGTTGTGTGAAGATTATGTAACGTTTAGCTCATTGATTGAAGATCTTTGAATCTGCCCTTTATCCTACCTTGGTTCATTTTGACCGTGTCTCTTCAACTCCTCAATTAGACTGGAACTCCCGCATCTAATTGTCTCGTGTGTATGCTATTCCGTTCTCTTTGTCCCGTACTTCTTTCTAAACTTCTGACCAGCTGTCATGTTTCCATTGATCCACGTAGATTGCCTTGTCATCAGAAATATTACACGTGTGAATTCTATTTTGTACCAATACATATAGTTTCTCCACTTACTATTTATTTATAAATTAAATATTTGGTAAGTGGATACTCATTTATGGCGGGAATTTTTTGCCACCGTTTCACTCGTACCATTGCATCCGTCTCTGAATGTATGCGTCGCTTGTCACTTCCATTTAATGCTCGTGCCTGTGGCATTCTCGGATTGATTTTGCAATTCATCAGCGCCTTTTAGGGCTTTTTACGACTGCATCAGTCACGAAGTGACAGTTCTAATTATGATTTTCACATCAGTATTTTTCCATTCTTTTTACTGTTGCTTCTGAGTATAAATACCCCTTTTCCTGACTTTTCTTTCACGAAAAACTTCTAACTTTCCTTCATTACTTGTAAATTCCTCTTTCACATAAATATGTCTTCCTCAAATCAAGAACCCAAGAAGGTTATCATTGTAGATGAACTAGCTCCTTCTTCTGCTCCAATCCGGAGTAGGAGGGGTGGTAGACTAAGAAGCTTGAGTTCTACACCTTCTAGAGGTTTTTCTTCTCCTTGCAACATTACTCCCCCCATCTTCTAGGGCTAATGTTTCTTCGTCTTCTTTTAGGGCTAGAGCTTCTAGATCTTCTTCTAAGAGTAGAGAACCTAACGAACCACTTCTTTGAGCCAAAAGTTGATGAGATTATTCCTGCTGAGTTTTTTTTTGTAAAGGATAGTGATGCCATAAGAAAAAAACTTTCTTCTATGACATCTCATGATCATGCTGATCTTTACCCTACTCAAATCACTGAGGGTTTAGTTTCACTCGTGCGTAGAGATTGTTATTGGAAATCTAACTTGCCAGTCTTAGTTCCCAATGAGAATCAGAGAATAACCTCTTACAGAACTGGGTATTCTTTTGTGTATACTTACCCCTTTACTTTAGGATTCAAGCCTCCCATCGACCCCGTCATCATAGAATTCTGTCGATTTTTTAATGTGTGATTGCATCCCATTCATCTCTATTCTCCTTCGTTGTTCAGCCAAGGAGTTTTTACTCTTGCAGATAGGAGTAAAAGAGTTTGGTTATACTTGATGATGATAAAGATAGATGGTGGTATGTCTGGTATGTTGTTGTCCTTACTAAAGGTTTGGTAGGTGAAGAAAATCTCCCCTTCCCTGAGAAGTGTAACTTTGCACGTGAGTACAGTTTTGCTCACTTTCTTCTTTATTATTATTATTATTATTTTTGATAAATCTTCAGTACCGTGGCTGTTTTTTTTCTTTTTGCAGTAACCATGGGAACCATTGGGGAGGTCTTCAGTTTTCGTGGTTGGGTAGAAAAATTGCTGTTGATCGCTCCAATGGAAAACCGTTCTTGGAAGTACCTCTCGGCGAGGTTTGGTTGGAAAGTGAAAACCCATGGTAGTTTTTTTTTATATTTCCTTTCTTTCTCCTTTTAAGCTTCTCTAATCCCTTTTATTTGTTAGGTTTTCCCGCTCATGCGGTCTCTGCTGCTGCTGTATCTGCTTTGAAACTTTCTTTAGCCAAGGCCCAAGAAATTATTGTGAACTCCTCTTCATCGAAAAGGAAAGCAAGTGGGTCTCGGACCTTGGAAGATGAGGAAGAGCAGGAGGAAGGTTCGCCGATTCGGAGGTCAGGGAGAAGAAAGGTCGTGTCTGATGACGAATCTGCTCCAGTTACTGATCCACCTTCCGTGCCTGAGTCAGAGCATTCCGCTCCTGAAGATGCAACTCCTTCCTCTGCCAATGAATCAATTGAACAATTATTCCACCAAGGCTTTGGCACAGTTTCAGAGGAGGCACTTCTTGCTATTTTTCCTCCATCTGCTCCAGTGGAACTTTTGTCTGCCACACCTGTTGCTGTTTCTGCCCCTGCCTATTCCATCAGTGGCTCCTTCATCTGCCCCTACTTCAGTGCCTTCTATTGTAGAAGTAGGATCTTCCAGTAGTGGGGAGATGAAGCAAATTATGATAGAGGTTCCTGCGGGAGGTAGCCTCTTAAAGAAATCAGGCCAGGCGGATGTGTGGTTGAAGCCTCTGATAGGCCCGATTGAGAAGTCTAAGTTGGAAAGTCATAGCTCCTTAACTTGGATGAGCGAGATTGTACACTCGTCCTTAAATGTATCCTTTATATTGTTCCTTTTTTAATATCCTTTACCGTATCTAACTTCTCATTTTGTGTAGATCAGTTTATCGGTACAGAATTGATGAAAAGGATCGTTCATACGGAGCAATTAGCGAATGACTATCATACCGAGGCTGATGAATGGAAGGAGCAATTTGAGAGTCTTCAGCTTGATATGGAGGCAGTAGAGGAGGAGAAGTGTACCTTAGAAGCAAGTTAGAGTAATTGCAGCGGAATTGGCCATCGAGAAGGCTTCATCAAGTCAAGCAGGCAAGGATAAGAACATCCCGGAGTCTTCCTTTGCGGATCAACTTTCCCATGCTACTGAAGATATAAGAAGCTTGAAGGCGTTGTTGGACCAGAAGGAGGCTTACGCTGGTGAACTTGTGCAATCACTTACTCAGACCCAAGAGGACCTCCGTGAATCTTCAAACAAGATTCAATTTCTGGAAAGATCTCTTGCCCCTTTGCAGGCTTCTTATGATGCTGTCGTGGTTGAAAGAGATGAGCTGAGAGACAATATTGAACAATGGGAGAAAGATTACGAGGCTCTTGAGGATAAAGCAGTTGTTGATGTGAGTTGGGCTTATTTGAATTCCCGGCTTGACACATTGACGGAAATGGGCCAAGAAAATTTTGACTTAGAAGCTGAAATTTCCAAAACCAAGGAGACGATTGAAAAGTCTCGGCAAAGTAAAATTTTTTCATCACCTGAAGTTGAAGTTCCAATGGGTGATGAGATCGTGCCTGATGAAGCTTCTGCCCAAGCCTCGCCATCTCAAGCTGCTCCTCCTGCTGATGAGATAAACCCCCTAGTGTCTAGTGAAAGTGTTTATCAACCCCTTTTTTTGTGGTTCTTTTGGAATAATTGGTGGTTACCCCCGGTCCCATTTGGGGGTAAAGTTTGGTTTAGTAAGTCCCCAATGACAACTTAGGGGCAAATTTGTATGAACAAATTTGGTTTAAACTAAGTTAGTACTTAGTTTTTATCATTATATAATATTAATATTTAAATTTCTTAGCATGACTTGTATTTTTTCGAGTTTTCGTTTTACTCTTAAGTGTTTGCATGATTTAAGTTTGGGTTTTTGTTTTACCCCTTAGTATTTAATTTTGCATTAAAAATGCTTCAGTATTTCGTGTCTTTTTGAAATAAGAACGATTTATAAAAGAGGGCCCTTTTATGAATGACACTTAATGAAGAAGATGTCTCAACTTCATAATGGTGTAAACATACAAAAGAGAAATAGGAATTCACATGTTTTTTCCGAATGATGTTTTGCAGAAAGTCTTTATATTATTCGAACTTTCGTAACATTTTACATGTGCTTGAGCATCGTCTATGACTCTTTCGTAACTGTTTTATTTTACAGCAGGTTTTGAATAAACATGGGGATATGAATTTCTACCTGTACTAAATTCTGCCTTTAACCTAAACATTCGTTTACATTCACGAGTATGTTCTTTGTAGGTTTCTGAATCAGGCTTTGTGTTTTTGTCTTTGGCTCTTTGATTCTGCTCATAACTTTTGACTTGTTGGAAAAAATGGATCGTTATTCTTGAACTTTGACTCTTTTGATAGTCTTCTTTGCCTCTTCCATATTGTATAGTCCCCAAAGTGTTTGAGCTTTTAAGAATGAAATCTCGAGCACTTGACTATTCCTTTCCTGTGTTCCTTTTCCTGAAAAGGAAAAACATACGGGACTCGAAGGTATATAGTTTAGATGATGACTGCTTAACCCTTTGAAATGTCCATTGGAAAGTTGTAACCCTAGACTGGAAATTTTTAGTTTTTTCCTCGTGTCTATTCAGGTCTAATATCATCATCTGGTTATGGGTTAGCTTTTTGCCTATCATCTAAAATGGTTAGTATAATTTTAACTGTACTAAATAAAATTGAACGTAATGATACCTGACCGTGGGTATTTCTTTTCCTTAGAAGTAATATTTCTTCAGGTGAACAACATTCCAACTTGTTGGTAAAATTCTGCCATCAATGGTTTTCAGCTCATAAGCACCTTTTCGAGCAATACCACGCACTTTGTAGGGTCCTTTCCAATTTGGATTTAATTTTCCTGCTCCAGCCTGCTTTGTTGATTGTAAAACTTACTTAAGGACAAAGTCCCCAATTTTGAAATATCTGAGGTTATCTTTTCTATTATAATATCGCTCTATGATTTGCTTTTGAGCTGCCATGCATATTAAAGCAGCTTCTCTCCTTTGCTCGAGTAAATCCAGATTTGTTCTCAACTCGTCATTGTTTGTTTCTTTTGTTGCTGTTGTGAATCTCATGCTCGGTTCACCAATTTCCACTGGTATTAGAGCTTCTGAGCCGTAAACAAGCGAGAATGGAGTTTCTCCCGTGGCTGTCTTTGCAGTAGTTCTATAAGCCCATAATACTGCCGGTAGTTCTTCAGGCCAATTTCCCTTAGCTTTTTCCAATCGTTTCTTCAGATTGTTAACAATAATTTTACTTGTTGACGCAGCTTGCCCGTTAACCACGGGATGATATGGTGAAGAAGTGATTCGTTTGATTTTCCAGCTTTGGAAGAATTCTGTGATTTGTGAGCCTATGAATTGTGGGCCATTGTCACATACAATTTCCTTTGGTACACCAAAATGGCATATGATGTTTCGACATATGAAGCTTTTCACTTCTTTTTCTCCCACCTATTTAAAAGCATCTGCCTCCACCCATTTTGAGAAATAATCTGTTAATACAAGTAAAAATCGTACCTTTCCTCTGGCTGGGGGTAGAGGTCCTACTATATCCATTCCCCGTTTCATAAATGGCCAAGGCGATACAACCAGGTGTAGTAATTATACGGGCCGATGCATATTGTTATCATATCACTGACATTTATCGCATTTAGCTACTAAATCTTCAGCATCTTCTTCCATCTTAGGCCAATAGTACCCTACTATGATTAGGGTTTTGACTAAGGACCTTGCACCTGCGTGGTTCCCACAATGTCCTTCATGTACTTCTTTCATCATGTACTCAGTTTGGTTACGTCCAAGGCACCTTGCTAGGGGACCTCCAAACATTTTGTGATACAGAGTGTCACGAACTTGGCAATATCGTGCAGCTTTTCGACGAAGTGCTTGAGCTTCTTTCTTATCTTCAGTCACGCCAGCTTAGATTGTTAAATGTTACCTCATTCTTGTCCTAATCAATTGCTGAATGAAATAAGTGTATTACAATAACATTGTCTTTATTCGTTACATCGGTAACTGCTGCAAGATTAGCTAACGCATCCGCTTCTGCGTTTTTCTCTCTAGGTACTTGCATAATCTTCCATGAAGGAATTGCCCCACCAGGTCTCGTGCCTTTTCCAGATACTGTTGCATTCGAGTCTCTCTAGCAGTATAAGTCCCCTGCATCTGGTTCACCACTAGTTGAGAGTCACTTTTGATCACGATCTGCTCAATTGAGAGTTCTCGTGCTAATTCGAGTCCTGCAATGACAGCTTCGTACTCTGCTTCATTGTTAGTGATGGGATAACATTTAATAGCTTGCCTTATCTTTTGACCCGAAGGTGGTATCAAAATAATTCCCAACCCCGCTCCTTTAATATTAGAGAGCCGTCGGTGAATAAAGTCCATATTCCTGGATTAGCTCCGGTAAAGATTTGTAATTCTTTTTCTACTTCAGGAATTATGCTAGTGTTAAAATCTGCGACAAAATCGGCTGAAACTTGAGACTTTATTGTAGTCCTAGGTTGATAGACTATGTAATATTCACTTAGTTCTATTTCCCATTTAGCCAGTCTACCTGACAGTTCTCACTTATGCAGAATATTTCTCAAAGGATACGAAGTTACAACAGTAATTGGGTGACACTGAAAGTACGGTCTTAACTTTCTAGCTGCCATGATTAGAGCCAAGGCTAATTTTTCTAGATGAGGATATAGTTTCATCATCTATTAAGGACTTACTTACATAGTAGATATGAGATTTCTTACCTTTGTCCTCCCTTACCAGGACTGCACTTACGACTATTTCTGCAACAACAAGATAAATGTATAATCTTTCCCCTTCCTTTGGTTTAGACAGCAGTGGAGGATTTGATAGATAAGCCTTCAAGTCTTTAAGAGCTTGTTGACATTCTTCATTCCATTCGAACTGATTCTGCTTCTTTAGTACTGAGAAGAATTTAAAACTCTTCTCTGAAGATCTGGAGATGAATCTTCCTAAAGCTGCAATCCTACATGTTAATCTTTGAACTTCTTTTTTTCTCGTGATTATATCAGGTATTTCTTCAATAGCTTTAATTTGAGCAGGATTTACTTCAATGCCTCTATTTGATATGAAAAAACCCAAAAATTTACCTGATTCGATGCCAAAGGCGCATTTTTCTGGATTTAATTTCATGTTATACCTGCGGAGGATCTCGAAAGTAGTTGAGAGATGTTGGAAATGATGTTCTGCCTGCGTTGACTTTACCAACATGTCATCAATGTACACCTCCATTGTTTTCCCCAGATGTTCCTGGAACATCTTGGTCATAGCCTTTGATACGTGGCTGCAGCATTTTTCAAGCCAAAAGGCATGACTTTGTAACAATAAGTCCCCCTGTTTGTAATAAAGAAGATTTTTTTCTCGTCTGAGGGGTCCATTTTTATCTGATTATAACCAGAATATGTATCTAGAAAGCTTAATAATTCATGAAATGTCGTGGCATCAATCATTTGATCTATGTGCGGTAAATGAAAATGAGTCTTTTGGGCATGCTTTATTCAAATTCGTATAATCTACGCATACTCTCCATTTACCATTCTTTTTAGGTACCACTACGGTATTAGCCAACCAATTAGGATATTTTATCTCACGTATTGACAGATTTTTAAGAGTTTCTGTACCTCTTCATCGATCACTTGATTTTTGAACGATCCCTGCTTTCTTTTCTTTTTCTTGACAGGTACGAAAGATGGGTCTTCATTTAGTTTATGAGTCATCACTTCTAGGGGTTACTTGTCATATCTGAATGAGACCAAGCAAAACAATTTGCATTAACTTTTAAATATTCAATTAACTTACCTCTTCTGGTCAGGCTTAGCCTTGCTCTTATGTGGATTTTTGCTCAGGATTAAGCTCGAACAGTGGAACAGCTTCGAGCTCCTCAGTCGTTGTCTTGATATTTTCATTCTCTTATGATTCTTGAATAACATTAGGTCTGGAATCCATGTCCGTATGTCTTGATGCGACATCCGTGGTGATTTGATTCACCGTGTCTTTATCATTTTCTTCCGTGTCTGTTCGAGTTGCTCCTTCGTCTTTTGATTCTTCCGCTATTTCTTTTTTATTGGAATGCATCACTGAGTTGATGTTTCTTGAAGTCTGCTGATCACCTCGAATCTGCTGGATTCCTCATTTGGAAGGGAATTTGATTACTTGATGCAGAGTAGATGGTACTGCATCCATGTCATGGATCCATTGTCTCCCCATGATTACATTATAAGCCATAACTGTATCTAATAACTTGAAATTTCGTTTCCTTGATGACACCTTCTGATAGGTATTAAGCTCAATTTCTCCTTTTGTTATGGAAGTAAAGTTATCGAATCCGGACAAAGAACGTGCTTTTGGAATTACACGGTCCCCCATTAACATCTCTCACACAACCCTCAGCAAAATTATATTGACCGAGCTACCTGGATCAATCAATACTTTTTTCACGTTAGTGTCATGTATAAGTAGAGATATTACCAGTGCGTCGTTATGTGGAAGCAGTAATCCATCAGCAACTGAGTCGTCGAATGAGATGCTGTCAGCCTCCAAAGTCTCACGAGTCCATTTCCCGTGGATCACTGCGAAATTGGTCCTACTCCAGTTTGCTGAAGTATAAGTTACGCCATTTACCTCCTCTCCTCCATTTATCACATTTACAGTTATCTTTGGAGATGGTGGTTTTGGGGGCTCCTGCCTATTCTTCATATATGCCTATTTACCTTTTTCACTAAACAGTTCATTGAGATAACCTTGTTTTAATAACCTGCAGTCTGATGTTTTGTGCCCATGATCATTGTGAGATTCACACCAGAAGTCTGGGTTCCTTCTATTTGGATTTGATCTCATTTCTTTAGGCCATCAAACTTTATCACTTATATTTCTTAATACTGTAATTAATTCGAAAGTACTTACATTGAAATTGTAATCTCCAATTCTTGTATTACCTCTATTTCGCTCATCTCGATCCTTTCTGGATCTTGATGATGATGAGCTCGAATCTCTATTTGACGGTCTGTGATCACACCGTGGGTTTTCAGATTTGGAATGAGCCTCTCGTCCCGAAGGTCCAATGTACGGATCGTACCTGTTTTTTCCAGTTCTCCTTTCTAATTCAGAGCGTCTAGAACTCATCCTGTCTTCTGCTTTTGATTGGGCAATAATATCTTCTTCAATTCGTAATTTGGTGATGTACCTGTTATAAACATCGTTCCATGTCGTAGTTGGGAACTCTCTCAAGCTTTCTTTGAGTCTCCTCGTGGCTTCAGAGCTTTTATCGTTCAAATTACTTGCAAAAGCCATAGCTTCCCAATTGTCAGGTACTCTTGGTAGAATCATCCTTTCACGTTGAAACCTGTCTACGAATTCACGAAGCAACTCCATATCTCCCTGTTTTATTTTGAATATGTCTTCCATTCTCTTTTCCACCTTTTTGTGCACCGGAATGTGCTTTTATAAACAAATCTGCAAGCTCAGCAAAAGAATCAATAGAATTTTCGAGCAAGAGAGAATACCATGTTAATTCTTCTTTTGGTGAGTGTCTCTCTAAACTTTTTGACCAATACAGATTCAATTTATTGCTTAGTCAGGTAGTTGCCTTTTACTCCTGTGGTGAAAGTAGTAACATGATCACGTGGATCAGTTGTCCCATCGTACTTTGGTATGTCAGGCATTTTGAATTTCTTGGGAATCGGCAAAGGTGTTGCACTTGGCTTCCAGGGTTGTTGAGAGTATTTATCAATATCAATACCCTTGATGACAAGTGGTATTCCAAGAATTTTCTCAACGCGATCGTTTTGTTCCTTCACATGTTTCAACAAGGTTAGTATTAAAGATTGTAAATTTGAATTATTAGACATACCTGGTCTTCCTTCAAGTGATTCATTTAGAGTGCCTCTACTTCTTGAATTTGCTAGTCCAGATTGTGGATTTTCTACAGTCGCGGTGTTGTTTGGAGGAGGCGTAGGTGAAACAGTTGGTAGCCCCCTCATGAAAGCTTGAAGAGCTTCACTCACATCTGCTTCATAGGGTCTTGTTCTCCTATTTGCTCGTTTCCAATTTGATCATTGTTGTGAGTTGTAGATCTTTCTGGGGAGTTGTTCCTTGAACCTCGTGGGGATCCCTGAGGCGATGGAACTGGGGTTCCAGTTGTTTGTTGGTCGTTGTTCGTTGGTATTCGACATGATTCGATAAAGGTTATTCGAGAAAAAAACAAAGATTATCAGATTCCCGGTAACGGAATCAATTTGTTTAACCAAAGAATTAGATTCTTAGTCAAAGCAATTTTAAGAAGTACTCGGGCTTCTGATAACCGAATAATAAGAATTAGACTTGTAAATAAGAAAGCAATAAGATCACATAAAAGTAAGTATATTTCAGTAGTGGTCGAACGTGTCTATACAAGTGAGATTTTACTCCCTTTTATAGGAAATTTCTTAATATAACGTCTACTCTTCTTAATGATTGAGCATTAATGACTAATAATATTATTAATGTAACATTACAATTGGTAATCGTAACTGTTGCGCGAAGATTATGTAACATTTAGCTTATTGATTGAAGATCTTTGAATCTGCCATTTATTCTGCCTTGGTTCATTCTGACCGTGTCTCTTCAACTCCTCAATTAGACTGGAACTCCCACATCTAATTGTCTCGTGTGTATGCTATTCCGTTCCTCTTTGTCCCGTACTTCTTTCTAAACTTCTGACCAGCTGTCATATTTCCATTGATCCACGTAGATTGCCTTGTCATCACAAATATTACACATGCGAAGTCTATTTTTTACCAATACAAATACTCCAATAAAAGAATCATAAAAGGTGGTTAATTAGGATTATATTACATCAAAATATTAGTAGTACGTAATTATATATGTAATCCTCCTAGCTAGCAGCAAATATGCAAACAAAACAATACAGGTGTACCATTATACCGGTGTGTCATCTCCTTCCTGACTGTGAGAATTTCAAAGTCGGCAGAGTAAAGTTAAGAATATGAAAGGGGAAAGGTTCATTAATTTAATCAACTGTAGTTGGTATCTTCCCGTTATATCACATAAACCTAAGGAGCTCTGGAACATTGCATGAATGCCACCTTATAGGAGTATAGCGAAATACTTGAGGAGAAGAAAAGTGTTATATATATATATATAAATAATAATTAGTAGGATTGATCGTAAAAGTATTCGTCTAAATAATTTTCTATCTCTCTTTAAATATCTCACTTAATCATTTCTTTATTAATTGAAACCTTAGGATAAATCCCGAAAATTGTAATAAAGCTTCTCATTCTTATAAAACGTCAATATGTTAAAATAAATTTAGTTTTCTAAAACTATTAAAATTTGGCGTTGAAAGTAAATTTTTTAATTGTAAACGATGAAAGTACGAAATATGGATCATTAAATTACTCATTGCAAAAGAATAAAGAGAAAAGCCAGGTCTAAGGCTGTTCATTTGGATCGGATACTCGAAATTCGAATCGATCCGTTCAATTTTAGATTTTGGATCGGATTCGGATTGGTATAATTTAATACGATCCAATCCTATCCGATCCGATCCGAAATCCAAAATTATTAGGACATGTATAAATACTTTAATTCGAATGATTAGTACTTCCTTTATATTTTCCTCCAAGTTATTACCTTTACAATTGATGGATTTAGCTATATTGGCACCATATAGTACTCTCATAATTACATAAACATGAATTTTTCCTATTATATTGCCTCTTTTACAAAGAAAATATACATATGAGTTTGCAACTTTAAGGCATAATAATCCGATCCGAAATACAAAAATCCGATCCAATCCGATCCGATATTAATTCGGATCGGATTCAAATTGTATTTTCTAGAATCCAAAATTCGAAAATCTGTTCCGAAATATGCTAAATCCGATCTGTCCGATCCATAGACAACCCTAGCCAGGTCTATTGCGATTTGGGAGTATTATTAAGGTCTTGGGAATATGCATAGGCATAGGGTTTTGCTATATTGTTTGATATGGTATATAAAGCTTAACGATGAAATAAAAAAATATATGATCTTAAATATGCTATAATATTTGTATGATTATAAAAGTTTATTATTAAAATAAAATAAATATATTAAATTAATTTATTCGTAAATTTATTTAAAAATATATTACTTTTATATGGAACGGAGGGAGTATATAATTTTCTTTCTTCTCCGTTTTTTCATAGTCAGGAAACTTCCATCGATGCAATAAAAAGTGGGAGTAAAAGAAAGTTTACCAACCCAAATTCACATGCCCATGAGTCAAGACAGTCAAAGAAAGAATATGGCACTCACGTTCAAAGTGAAAAAGAAACTAGACAAGTGTAGGAATTAAACTGATTGTTGCTCAAGACGATCCAAGTGTTTTACTATCTTCTTGGGCACTATTTTGTAGGGGTGTGCATTCGAATCGGTTTATCGATAAATCGAATCGATTATTTGTTATCGATTTATCGATATCGATTTATCGATTTCGATTTCGATTCGGAAAATTTTCTTATCGAGTTATCGATTTCGATTTCGATTTTGTCCACTTCGCTTATCGATTTATCGATAAATCGATAAG
>ML412132.1:0-19001 GCA_005239525.1 Nicotiana knightiana | reverse complement strand
CGTGGTTTTCTTTACCCTAACTTATTATTTCCATTTTCCTCTACCCTTATTATTTTCTAATTTTCCCTACCCTATTATTTTCTTTCCTCTTCACGACTTCACGCTGCTTCTGCCTCAAGATTTTCCCCTACGGCCCTACCCTCCTGCCCCTTTAGAGCTGAACTGCTGAAACCTTAAATTTTCTTCACTCAAAATTCCTCCTTTCTCGGTTTCTTCCACAGATCTGATAATTCTCTATCTCCAAATGGGTTCTCTCAGTAAGTTGATTGTAATTTGGTAGAAGTTCTTTTGGTCAGTTAGGTAAGGAGCTGAAGAATAATTAGTCTGCCTGAATTAAATCAATTAATCGTAGTATCATTTGGTATGATATAGTAATGATTAGCCGTCTATCTCTATTAGCTATCCACTATTTATACATGTTTTACACATTGTATACATATATTAAGTAAGGGTACTAAACATGACAACATCGCTTAGAGCTAGCAAATTTTCTTATTGGTGGAATCCCGTAAATTTTCTTATTGGTGTAATCGATAACCGAATCGATAAGCCCCAAAAATCGATAAACCGAAATCGAAAAAATCGAAACCTTATTGAAACGATAACGATAAGCATATGTACAAATCGATAATCGATAAGTAATTATCGATAAGGGTCAAAATCGAATCGATAAATCGAATGCACACCCCTACTATTTTGCCTTTCGTACCAGTTCTTCAAACCAATTAAAATATTTTCTATATTCATGTCGATATAAGAGAAATAAAATTTCATTGTCTTATTAATCCATATATATTATTATAAAAGCACGAATAATTTATGTTAAATGTTGCATGACTAAAATAACCTTGAAATATTGATCGACTTTTATAACCTTAATTATTTATATAATTTAAGAATATAATTGTAAATTATATGAGACTCATTTTTCTTTCCATTTAAACTACACATACATCAAACTCTCCTATTGAGGGTCAAATGTTTTTTCTCCGTGACATAACCTAAAACTAAAATTGAATCCTAAACCTATACAAAGAAAAGACACTTGTAAGTAACAATTAAAATAAAAAACATAATATAAGTAAAGAATCCTAAACAAAGAAAATCCTATTATAATTTAGAACCCTCACTTAAAGGAAACAAAACATAAAAAAGATACGGAGTAAGGAAAGAATCCTAAACAAAGTAAAGTCTAAAGAAACATAAATCTAAAGGAAACTAGCCTTTTCCTTTTTTTGGCTACAATATGCTTCCTTATTTAATCTTCTGCCATTTGCATAGAATTCAGCTTTATTGCACGAATTTATGTAAAAAAAAAATAAGTCAATTATTTCTATAAAAGCTAATATTGTTCCACATTATTTATTGTTCTCTAAAGGTTTTGGTGGAGAATGAAGAAATTTTCTTCAAAGGTATTATTAGTTCTCTCTATTGTTCCTATTTTTTGTAATTGAGTAATGCTTTAGGGTTATGTTTATGAATTAGAGAGAAAAATAATGACATCTTAACTTTTATTGTAATTATTTTTTGTATCGTACTTCTTTGTTTTTCGGCATAATTTTTAGTTTTGGATATCAAAGTCTTTTACATTGATGTAGTATTATGTTTAAATTGTATACCTTTAGATATCAATGGTTTGTGTTATTTCAACTAATGTTAGTGTAACAATATTAATTTTTAGCTATTAGATAATATTTTGCAACCAAAGTGTCAGAATGGTACATACACAAAGAATATTGTATACAAAGAAGTCTTAGGTAAGATATTATCGCATTGCATATTTATACTATAAGTGCATAATAGTATGTCATAACTGACATGACTTAATTGATCATTTTTGCAAGTTCATACGATGATACCAATGAGTTTGAGTTCCCATATTATGCTAATATATGTAATAACATTTCTAATCATTTTAAATTATGGCGGGATTATATATACATATATTTTAAGGGTTGTTTTATTATTGATATTTATCTTATTAATTTAATTTGGTATCCCTTCATATAAATAATTGAATACATCATCACGTGCCATATTAACGTACAACGGACGCACATAAAAACTAGTTATTATAAAAGCATGAATAAAATATCAGTTTACAAAAATAACCTTATAATATTAAGTATAATAACTCATAATAAAAGGACATAACTGGAATTCTAGATATTAGCCTTATAATTCTATTAGTTTTAAGATATAATACTGCACGTTAGTAATCCTACGTGATTACCTTTAGGAATGCTATTAGTATAATTACTTCCGGATGTCTAATTCATATAAAATTGAACCAGTAAATATCTTTAGTCATGTAATCCTATTACTTTTAAGATATACTTCCTAAAAATTTCTATTACTAATTTAATTCAAAAATATATTATAATGTCCTATTACTAATTTAATTTGAGAATTTATTATATTGGACCGTCCGAATCCATTTAGAAAAAAGGAGAGCCTATATTATTATAAAAGCATAAATACAATATTAATAAACCAAAATAGCCCTAAAATATTAAACGGAAGAGCTCATAAGGAAAGACATAATGCAATAACTTATTTTTTGGACTACAATACCTTCTATGCTAATTTTTAATATTTAATATTTTAAAATTAATAAAATTTGTCTATTAAATTCTATTAAGAAAATGTAGGAAGGAGTAATAAAATCAGTTTAATCAGAATCCTCCATATTGACAATAATATGCCCGTCATGCTACTAAAAAACTTAATTACGCCGAATAACTTATGTAATAGCACACATATAGTATATAAAAGTTCTAAGAATAACGTCACGCATGGAAAAATTATGATATTGGTCAATATGCTTCTAAGTATATTCTTATCCCTGAATTCAACTTTCGTCTCCCGAAACTAAGGAATATCCTTTTAAATTTGTGTGAAAATAATTTTTAGTATGTTTATATTTTGCAAATATAATAGATAAATCACAAGGAAAAACATCCTAAATATTGGACTGTATTTATTGCAGTATGTTTTCTTGCACGAATAACTGTATGTTGCACTTTCAAGAGGGATATTAAGATCGACAACAATAGTTCTGGTTAAGGAAGAGCAAGCAACCAAAGCATTAGGAGGAAATATACACAAAAAAATATTGTCCATAAAGAAGTATTCTTTAATATATCATCACATTAAATACTTTTAAATGATAATACATAATTATCTAACTTGTCACGCTCCAAAATCGAGGGACGAGACCGGCGCCTAATCAGGTGAACCCGGTCAAGCGGACCTAGATTGCCTTTCCTATCCAACGCGTTCCCCCGTATATACAATGCATCATATTCCATATGAAATAGCAACTTAAGATTTAACCGTGGATTTACAAACTTAAGTTCATTTCTCTTTTAGCATTTCAACAGCTGATTCCCAAAACATACACAATACATACATAACTTTTCAATACGGACCACGATTCCGAATACGTACAGTTACTATCCAAAATATATATATACACCCACATCATGTCTACGGAGCCTCTACGAATACTAGGAGTTTATAGAATACTTGCCGGCAACAAGGCCCCGACTATACCTTACAATACATAACAGACTCAAAAGAGATGGCATGAATTATACACGGCCCCGGGAGGAAGTGGGGCTCACTAGTACTACTGAAAAATGAGGAGGAGGCACCATTAACGGCGAGCTGAGCTACCTGCTATGGACCCACCTACATCCATATAAAAGATGTAGCGCCCCCGACAAAAGGGATGTTAGTACCATTGAATAGTACTAGTATGTATAAACAAACTTTACTCAATGTAAAATCAAACAATACACATATATGAGGCAGTTAAAGAAACCCAAACAAATATTGCACAGAGATACAGAGAATCACAAATGAGGTTTCCACAGTTTCTTATTTCAATCGTTTCCCCTGTTGCGGGGCGCAACCCGATCCCATCTCACAATCACATTACACCCTTATTACTTTTGTTGCGGCGTGCAACCCGATCCCACCTTACATTTCTGTTGCGGCGTGCAACCCGATCCTACCTGACAATCACATCACACCCTTATTACTTCTGTTGCGGCGTGAAACCCGATCCCACCTTACAATCACATCACACCCTTATTACTTCTGTTGCGGCGTGAAACCCGATCCCACCTTACAATCACATCACACCCTTATTACTTCTGTTGCAGCGTGCAACCCGATCCCATCTTACCATCACATTTCATAGCAAACAATAACAACCCACAATTTAATCATAGGGCTTCATATTATCAAGAGTACAACTTCATAACACCCAAACAATCATGTGTTCATAATAGTCTTTATCATCCATTAATTCAACCACAAAGATGCTCATCAACAAGAATATAAATTCATTACAAACAACAATCCATATGAAGTTAAGCCACAATAAACCTTGCCAACAATGAGTCATATACGATATTTTCATGGTCATTTAGTTCAATCAGATCAATTCACAACTCCCTTTCATCACTTTTTACATAGCCCTTATCATTTAGATGCATTTACACATTTGAGTTTGTTACCATTCTTTCATACCAACATACTCAAGCATTTAACGAACCTTGCACATGATAGAGTAATCACATAGAAATCACCTTTCACAATTTCAATTATCACGATAGTCGACTAAGAAAATCAGAGAATGAAATCTCACGCCTCAACACAACCGGACAATCAATTCACATATACTCAGCAAGAAGCTCATACCGAATGTTTGGACACCAACAAGGTGACTCTACGAAGATTAAAGTTAGCCATACATACCTCGAGTCGTCCCCTTTTTAATTTCTATCACAATTCACCGAACGGTCTAGCACCGTCAATCTATTCTACAATGTGACATATTTCACTTAGAATTTAGAATCTTGTACTCAATTGAGCATTTTATCAAACACTATGTGACCCCTTAGACTAATAACCCCCTTTTGAGAATAATTACCCAAATTTGTTTTTCCCTTTACTAGATTACGGGGTTTAACTCACATGCATGCAAGATTTCAACTTTTTATTTTCAAGAACCAGACTGTGTGTGTTTTATTTTTACCCAAAATCTGAGAAATTGGGAAAATAGGGTGAAGACTTACCTCTTTGAGTGAAGAAGATGATAATAACTCGATAATTTCCGGGCTTGAGTGATTTTGGAAAATCAAATTGGATGATGTTGAAACCTTCTCTCTCAAGAACTCTCTTTTTCTCTCTCTATTTTTGGTCAGAAAATCGTTAAAAATGAAGGGATTGGGTATTTTATAAAACAGGGGTTCGGGTTTTAAATTTAGAAAATAGGAGCCCCGACACAGAAATGCGGTCAGGAATGCGATCACATTCCTACTATGCGGTCCGCATTCCTGTCGCATAGTTGGCCTTCTATTGGGACAAAATGGGAACCACACTGCCCAGGTATGCGACCACTATGTGGTCCGCATACCTGTTATGCGATCACATAGTGCGTCACATAACCTCCCTGGCAAAAATCATTGGGCAAGAATGCGACAACTATGCGGTCCGCATACCCAAAATGAGATCGCATTCTGGGCCGCATAGTTGTCCTCAATTTGGACAGTAGCCTGTCCAGGTATGCGACCACTATGCGGTCCGCATACCTGTTATGCGATCGCATAGTGAGTCGCATAACGCACAATTTCTGAAAAATTTAATCTTTCAAGTTCTGGGATACTTTTTACTCAAAATAGGACCGTTTTAAGAATTTCTACAGTTATAATCAGCACAGGTACCTATTCGGGCATTATTTTAGACATAGAAATTTTACGGGTCTTTACATAACTAAAATGACAATATTGATCATTTGTGTAAGTTTTGATGATGTCTTTTTATTTTAAATTCATTTATTATGCTAATGTAATAATATATTTTTTCTGACGTTTAGATGATTGTTGTATTATTACACATAAAATTTCTCTTATTAATTAAATTTTATTATTCCTTAATATAAATAAATGTTCAAATCATCATGTGCCGTTATTAACGTGCAAAGCACGTTCATAGATACTAGTACTATATTAAAAGCATGAAACCCCTTATGAATTATCGTTTGCCTTTATTACTATTTAAAAATAGATTTCACACTAAACAAAATTGAAATTTTAATTTACGTTCCTAATAATTAGAACTTTGTTATCAGCTAAATATTTGTTTATAAATTTTTTCCTTATTTAACTAGGTAATAAATCTTAATATTTGGTATTATTAATCCCACTTCAATTAATGTTCTTTAAACGTATGTACATGTTGACATCATTACTCAGAGTAGTCTCCTTTTGATTTTTGTATCTTACTGTCACGATCCTATTTATCCTCCGAAAGGCATCATGACGGCACGTAGTCTGTACGACTAGGTAAGCCTAATTGCGGAAAAGATATTAAATAGAAGCAATAATATAAAGACGGAATAAAGTAAATCTACAAATGAAAATCACCACTTGGCGCGTACAAAAATACAACTTTCCAAAAACCCGGAATATTACTTTAGTCACAAGCTCTATCTCAAAGTGCTCTATACAACGTAAAGAAATACATGAAAAATCTATCTAAGTCTGGAGTGGAAGGTGACTCGAAGGAATCTGCGTACGCGGCAGAATTACCTTTCAGTCTCCTGGAAGTTGCTGCACGGACCCCTAGCCACGAAACGAAGTGCTGATACCTGGATCTGCACATGGAAAAACATGCGCAGGAAAGGGCATGAGTACACCACAAATTGGTACCCAGTAAGTGCCAAGCCTAACCTCAGTCGAGTAGTGACGAGGTCAGGTTAAAGCTCTACTGGATTTTTATAGTAAAAATAATTTAAAATTGAACAGAGAGATATAATAAGCTAAGGCAAATCAGTAGAAACGATGAGCTAAAAGAAAATAGCAACATGGAGCCCTCGGCTCAGCACATCATATCTCACAGTAACAAATATGCAATGTAGTACAGGGGGAAAACTCCCGGAATCTCGTCCGTAGTCCCAATTTAAATATGCAATGCAGTACAGGGGGAAAGCTCCTGAAATCTCGTCCGTAGTCCCAATTTAAATATGCAATAGAGTACAGGGGAAAGCTCCCGGAATCTCGTCCGTAGTCCCAATTTAAATATGCAATGCAGTACAGGGGGAAAGCTCCTGAAATCTCGTCCGTAGTCCCAATTTAAATATGCAATGCAGTACAGGGGGAAAGCTCCCGGAATGTCGTCCATAGTCCAAATTTAAATATGCAATGCAGTACAAGGGGAAAGCCCCCAGAATCTCGTCCGTAGTCCCAATTTAAATATGCAATGCAGTACAAATATAAGATACAATTTATTTAAACAGTTCAGAAAAATCACAGGCAAAAATATGGATAAAACTACCTAAGCATGGTGAACATATTAACAACTAGGGGAAGTTCAAGTAAAACAGGTAGACATGCTACTTCCTAATCTAAACTACATAGCCAATACATGAGAAAGTTAAATAGGAATGAAATGATTTAAGTCGTGGAGGGAAAAATGGAGTTTTTGCAACAATGGCCCATGTACGTACTCATCACCTCACGTACACGGTGCCCAAACAACATTAAAAGTATTAAAATAGCCTAAGGGGAAGTCCCCAACACAGAGTTAGGCAAGCCACTTACCTCGACTGTGTTACTCAACTCAAAATCACGCTCTTGCCACGAGTATCCGACTCCGAATGGCCCAAATCTAATCAATTCGATTTCATAATGTAAATATCACTTTAAGGAATCAAAATAGTTAATAAGTTCGAGGCTAATATGCGAAATTAGGAAAATTGCCCAAAAAGTCCCACGGGTCCACGTCTCGGAATCGAGTGAAAGTTACAAATTTAAAACACCCATTTACTCACGAACTCATTCGCACAAGAATCATCGAAAACCGACGACAAAATCTTATTAAATTCTCGAATTTTCTAATTGGGGAAACGTCTTCCCATTTTCATGAATTTTCACTCAATTCATTGATTGCATGGAAGAATTTGCTATAGATAAATGATATACAAGTGAAATAAGGTTAGGAATTGTTACCTATGAATCTGTTCCTCAAAACCCACTCCAAATAGCCTACACCCGAGCTCCAAATCATTTTTAGAAGATATGAATTTCAAGCCCTTGAATTTGATATAAATGCGAAAACTCACTAAAAGGACTGGGGCCGCACCTGCGGTTACTGGGCCGCATCTGTGGCTCCGCACCTGCGGAACCCAGACCGCACCTGCGAGACTGGTTGACCTTGACCAAGCCCGCACCTGCGAGCCCGTCTTCCGCACCTACGTGTTCGCACCTGCGGAAAATCCATCGCAGGTGCGAGACACCAGAACCATCAATGGTTCAGCTGTTTCCCAGTTCCAAAAATCACCCGTTGAGCATCCAAAACATCCCCGAGGCCCCGGGACCTCAACCAAACTTACCAACCAGTCCTAATACCTTATCCAAACTTAGTCGAGCCTCCAAAACACATCACATAACACCAAAATCACCAATTATACATGGATTCAAGCCTAAGAACTTATGAAATTTCCAAAATCTACAAACGATGTCGAAATACATAAAAACTAGTCCGAATGACCTCAAATTTTACACACAGGTCACAAATGACACGACGGACCAACAACCACTCTCGGAATTCCATTCCGAGCCCGATATCAAAATTTCACCTATCGGTCGAAATCCTCGAAATTCTAACTTTCGCCAATTCAAGCCTAAATATACTACAGACCTCGAAAACACATTCCGGACATGCTCCTAACTCTAAAACCACCCAACTGAGCTAACAGAGTCGGCATAATCCCATTCTGGCCCCATCTTCACACAGTTCCAACTACGGTCCGATTTCTAAAGCTTAAACTCACATAAAAGGACTATGTGTCCAAAAACTCTCTGAATTTCACCACTCAAGGTTCCAACAAGTCCCAAAAATAGAAATAGACATGGGGAAAGCAGTTATTAGGGGATTGGGACACTAACTCTCAAAACGACCTACAGGGTCGTTACACTTGCTTAAATATTTGTTGGCTTTGAATTTTTAAACTCTAATAAAGCGGTTAAGAAAATAATTAAAATATAATAAAATGATGCCTGATTTTTTATACGTTAAAACTGATTTTGTATTAAACAAATATAATTTAATTACTTTTCTAATATTATGATTTTAAAATTAACTTAAAATTTTCAAGTAAATTGTTAAATCAATTTTTATCTTTTTAACAAAAAATTACTATTGGATAAAAATATACTTATAGTTAATCATAATTATAAATAAAATTAATATTTTAAAACTTGGGATGAGCTAATATTACAAATTTGAATTAGTAAAAATATTTTCTTTAATATTTAGAACAAATAATCAAGTCTTTGAACTTAACACAAAAATGTCTTTGAATAAGCTAAATAGTAAAAAAGCCAATTTAATTTTTCTCAATTTTAACATATAAGTAAGATTAATTTTCAAGTTGATAAAACACTTAGGATACAAAAATATCCCTAGGAAAAGCATTGAGGTGAAAAAATATATTAAGAAATAGAGTAAAATCGGTTATAATCAAGAATCAAATTCATATAAATATAAATTTAAAGCAATAAAGAAGAACAAGTAGAAGATAAAATGAATTCTAAATGGGTTGTCTTTATTTTTTCCCACAAAATCCTCAGAAAATACGATAAGGCATATGAGGACTTCTAATTAGAGGACATAATTTCTTTCTTATTGAGCTAGCTTAATTAGATCAACATTCTTTATTTTTAGAAATTTATACCATTTTCTTTAATTTTTATTTCACGAATAAAATAAATTATAATAATATTCATATAATTCTTATTAACTTATGCACATTAATATGAGGTACACACGCAATATTAATGCTCATTTTATTAATCCTTACGTCTTGCAATTACAAGGTTCAGGTTGATATAAGAATATGTCTCCAAATATCTTTGGATAGATTAACAAATGTGCCTCTCCGGTCCAGTTGTGGAATCCACGAGGAATACAATGCACTTTAAAACTTCCCCAAGCTATTTTAATATTTGTGTTAAAATAATTACATAAATAATGTAATACTCCCTCTACTTCATTTTATACGAGCTACTTTCTTTTTAGTTTGTCCCGAGAAGAAAACACTTTTTGTAGTAAAAAACATTTGAACTTATGACTTCCCATATTCTTAATGAAATATTTATAGCTACCCACACTAACGTCTATTAAGCATGTCTAAATTTGTGAAATACAGTGCTTCTTTTGGTCAATTCAATGGGAAGTAGCCAATGTAACTTAATCCAAACTTTGTAAAATAGTAAGTATTACTGTCGTCAGTTTTGGATTCGATTGAGCTACGAGTACGATTTTATGATTAATATGTTAAATTAAATGGTAAATGTCACGACCTAAAACTAACTCTGTCGTGATGGCGCTTATCGTAGTACTCGGTCAGCCAACACATTACCAAAAAAAAATATTGATATTTTCATTTTAAAAGATAAATTCAAAGCTACTCATAATATAACCTTCGCAAAAGAGTTCAACTAAAAATAAAAGAGCGAAAAAAAAGCCCGACATCAAGATGTCACTAGTCATGAGCAACTACTACAATTGTCTGACAATATCAAGACTAACATAGTCTGAAAAATAATCAAGTACAACTAAGGGAAGATGAAGAGGGAGAAAAGTAGGACTGCGATCGCCAGGCAGCTACCTTGCTATCTCCGATGGACAGCGACTGGAATAATTAACAACCGCTACCGTATCCAGAAATGCCTGGATCTGCACACAAGGTGCAGGAAATAACGTGAGTACGCCAAATCAGTAAATAACAACAGTAAATAAAGGCTGAGAATTGTGACGAGCAAAAATACAAGTATAGTTCATATCACAAAAGTTTAGTCAAATACGGCATGCTTTTAAAACTAGAGTTTAAGTCAAATCAGCTCGCTTAAATCATGTTCCAGTAAATTCATTTAAAATACCTTTCAACAGTTTTCAAACAAAGGCTCAATGCATATGCGAGCACAAATGATGAAATCATATACAACCCCTCGGGAAAACATAACTCAGTCCTCCCAATCACTCTAACCTTACAATCACTCATACCTCACAGTCACTTATGCCTCCCAATCACTCAGCACTCGGCACCCGACACTCGCACTCAGTAGGTACCTACGCTCACTAGGGGTGTTACAGACTCCGGAGGGGCTACTTCAGCCCCAGTGCTATATAAATGCCTGTCATGGTAGAATCAATGAAATATGCTGCGACGTGCAGCCCGATCCCATAAATATCCTCACAAATCAGGTCCTCGGCCTCACTCAAACATAAACCTCTCCAGCCTCTCGGGCTCTCAGATATCAAAGTATTCAGCCCAAACAACATTTATATGATGCATTAGAATAGAGTAACACATACTGAGTTATGAAGTAAATATGTTTAAACGTGACTGAGTATAGATATTCAATAAAAACAATGAGAGGACAACAAGAAAAGACCTCTAAGGGTCCAAACAACGCTGGCATAAGGCCTAAACATAGCATCCAACCTAATTTGCAGAAATTCTTTCTGAAACACATAAGAAGCATGTAGTTTCAACAAAATATTCAACTTACAGTTGTCACGGGACGGACTAGGTCATAATCCCCAATGGTGCACGCCCACACATCCGTCACCTAACATGTGGGTCACCTCAAAATAGTCAGATGACACAAAAATCCAAGGTTCCATACCCTCAGGATTAGATTTACAACCGTTACTTACCTCTAGCCGAGAAAATCTCTACTCCGCGATGCTCTTGCCCCTCGATTCGACCTCCTAATGCTCCGAATCTATTCACAACCAGTACAATACCATCAATATATGCTAAAGGAATGAATTCCACAAGAAAACTACCAAATTAGACTCAAAATCTGAAATTGGCTTGAACTCGGCCCCGGGACCCACTTCTCAAAATCCGACAAAAATTACAAAATTTGAAAGCCCATTCACTCACGAGTCCATACATACAAAATTTATCAGAATCCGACATCTTTTGGTCCCTCAAATCCCCAAATCAAACTCTCCAAAATTCCAAGCCCTAACCCCTCATTTTCACCCCTAAATTCCACTAATTAGATGATAAAACAATGGGGAAACACCATAGATAGGAGTATTAGAGTTCAAGCAACTTACCTCACTGAAAACCTTTGAATCTCCCTTCAAAATCACTCCAAAAGCTCCAAAAACCGACTTGAAAATGGTGGAAATGAACCAAAATTCGCGAAGTCTTCTATTTATAGTTTTGCCCAGGTCTTTCAGCCTGCGACTAAATATACGCACCTACGGTGACGCATTTGCGCAAAAACCTCCGCACCTGCGGAAAATCACTAAAACCTCCAATTTCGCACCTGCGCTCCATATCCGCATATGCGACCATGCAGGTGCAGAAAGGACCTCACACCTGTGGCCACTGCCTGACATCCGCACTTCCGCTTCTGTGGGCACATATCCGCCTCTGCGGGCTCGTAGGTGCGCACGCCCACTTGCACCTGCGGTTCTCTCCAGTCCAACAAAATCCCGCACCTGCGGCAACACCCTCGCAGGTGTGATTACCTCAACCAACTGTATTAATAAGTCATATAACCCCATCCGAACTTAGTTTCACCTTCGAATCACTCAAAACAATATCAAAACACCAAATTACCCTCGGATTCAAGCCCAAGAACTTCTAAACTTCTAAATTCTGCAAATGATGCTGAAACCTACCAAACCATGTCAGAATGACCTGAAATTTTACACACACGTAACAAATGGAACTATTAATCTACTCCAACTTCCGGAATTCCATTTCAACCCCGATATCAAAATTTTCACTTCCGACCAAAATCGCCAAATTTTCAATTTTGGCTAATTCAAGTCTAATTCTGCCACGGACCTCCAAATCACATTGCGGATGCGCTCTTAAGTCCAAAATCACCTAACGGAGCTAATCGAACCATAAAAATCCAAATTCGAGATCATTTACACATAAGTCAACATCCGGTTGACTTTTATTTCCAACTTAAGCTTCTAAATAACATACTAAGTGTCTCATAACACTCCGGAACCACTCCGGACCCGAACCAACTAACCCGATATATAAAATATATCTGAAACGCACACAAGAAGAAGAAATGGGGGGAAAGCGAGGCTATAAATCTCGAAATGACCGGCCATGTCGTTACGTCCTCCCTCTCTTAAACAAATGTTCGTCCTCGAACGGGTCCAAAAACATACCTGGAGACTCAAATAGGTGTGGATATCTGCTCCGCGTCTCTTGCTCGGTCTCCCAGGTGGCCTCCTCCACATGCTAACCTCTCCACTGCACCTTCACTGAAGCTATGTCCTTTGACCTCAACTTCCGAACCTGCCGATCCAAAATGGCTGCCAGCTCCACATCATAAGTCATATCACCCTCCAACTGAACCGTGCTGAAGTCCAAAACATGGGACGAATCACCAACATACTTCCGGAGCATGGAAACATGAAAATTCGGATGCAGACTCGACAAACTGGGTGGCAAAGCAAGCTTGTAAGCCACCTCCTCTATCCTCTGAAGCACCTCAAATGACCCATTGAACCGGGGGATCAACTTGCCCCTCTTCCCAAACCTCATATGACCCTTCATGGGTGATACCTTCAGCAAAAACCTTCTCCCTATCGTAAAATACACATCACAGACCTTCTTGTACGCATAGCTCTTCTACCTAAACTGCGCCATGCGAAGTCGCTCCTGAATCAATTTCACCTTATCTAATGCACCTGGACCAAGTTTGTACCCAAGAGCCTAGCCTCACCCGGCTCAAACCATCCTATCGGTGATCTACAACTCCTCCCATATAAAGCCTCGTATGGAGGCATCTTAATATTCGACTAATAACTGTTGTTATATGCGAAATCCGTGAGCAGCAGAAACTGGTCTCATGAACCCCCAAAGTCAATGACACAAGCGTGCAACATGTCCTCCAAAATCTAAATTGTGCGCTCGGACTATCCGTCTGTATGAGGGTGAAAAGTTGTACTCAACTCAACTTGAGTACCCAACTCTCGCTGCATGACCCTCCAAAACTGCATTGTGAACTAAGTACCTCTATCTGAAATGATGGAAACTGAGATACCATGCAGGTTAACAATCTCTGGTATATAAATCTCAGCCAACCACTTTAAAGTGTAAGTAGTACCAACTGGAATGAAGTGCGCGAACTTGGTCAGCCGATCCACAATAATCCAAATAGCATCGAACTACCTCGAAGTTCGCGGGAGCCCAACTACAAAGTCCATGGTGATCCGCTCCCACTTCCAATCCGGGATTTCTAATATCTGAATCAAGCCACCCGGTCTCTGATGCTCATACCTAACCTGCTGACAGTTGAGACATCGAGCTAAAAACCCAACTATATCCTTCTTCATCCACCTCCACCAATAGTGTTGTCTCAAATCCTGGTACACTTTCACGGCACCCGAATGGATGGAATACCGTGAGCTGTGGGCCTCCTCAAGAATCAACTCCTGAAGTCCATCTACATTAGGCACACATATCCGGTCCTGCATCCTCAACACGCCTTCATCACCAATAGTCACATCCCTAGCATCACCTCACCGGACCCTGTCCTGAACAACGAGCAGGTGGGGGTCATCATACTGACGCTCCCTGATACGGTCATAAAGAGAAGACATGGAGACCATGCAAGCAAATACCCGACTCGGCTCCAGAATATCCAATCTCACAAGCTGGCCCACTAATGCCTGAACATTTAATGTCAAGGTCTCTCTGCTGCCGGAAGAAATGCTAAACTCCCCAAACTCTCGCTCAACGACTCAAAGCATCGGCCACCACATTGGCCTTCCCTGGATGGTACAGAATAGTGATATGATAGTCCTTAAGAAGCTCCAACCATATCCGCTGACGCAAATTAAGATCCTTCTGCTTAAACAGATACTGCAGACTCCGGTGATCAGTATAGATCTAACAATGAACCCCATACAAATAATGACGTCAAATATTCAAGGCGTGAACAATGGCTGCTAACTCAAGATCATGGACATGATAGTTCTTCTCATGGGTCTTCAATTGGCGCGAGGAATAGGCAATCACCCTACCCTCCTGCATCAGAACACATCCAATTCCTATCCTCGAGGCATCACAATACATGGTGTAAGAACTTGAAGTTGATGGAACAACAAACACTGAAGCTGCGGTCAAGGCAGTCTTGAGCTTCTGAAATCTCTCCTCACACTCATCCGACCACCTGAATGGAGCACACTTTTGGGTCAATTTGGTCAAGGGCGATTCAATAGATGAAAATCCCTCCAAAAATCGACGGTAATAGCCCGACAAACCGAGAAAGCTCCTAATCTCCGTGGCTGAGGACGGTGTAGGCCAACTCTGCACTGCCTCAATCTTCTTAGGATCCACCTGAATATCCTCAATGGACACCACGTGTCCCAAGAATGTTACTGATCTGAGCCAAAACTCACACTTCGAGAACTTTGCGTAAAGCTTCTCCTCCCTCAATATCTGTAATACAATCCTCAAATACTGAGCATGCTCCTCTTGGATACGAGAGTACACCATGATGTCATCAATGAATACAATAATGAAGGAGTCCAAATACGGCTGGAATACACTGTTCATCAAATGCATGAACGCTGGTGGGGCATTGGTCAACCCAAAAGACATCAACAAGAACTCATAATGGCCATAACGGGTCCTGAAAACTGTCTTAAAAATATCCTAATCCCGAATTAGGTGATGATACCCGGACCTCAAATCAATCTTGGATAACACCTTCGCTCCCTGAAGCTGGTTAAATAAATCATCAATACGAGGCAAAAGATATTTGTTCTTGAGTGTGACCTTGTTCAACTACCTGTAATCAATGCACATCCTCATGGAACCATCCTTCTTCTTCACAAATAGACAGGTGCACCCCAAGGTGACACACTAGTGTATTGGTAAAAAGAATTTCACACGTAAGCCAGCTTTTGACAACTCAGCCAGTTACATGGACACAGGAGAACGCGACGGCTGGATTTGATTCTTTGAAGAGGTACAGAACAAAGAGGTAAGATTCAATAAACCCTCGAGCTTATCAGCCACGGGAAACTCAACCTGATCAAAACAGGGAAGAGGCACGGTCAAAATGAATCTAGACAAAGCTACGCGTAGATTCAAGAACCCACAATTGATTACTCAAACGTTATGAAACCGTACCCCAATTACCGTTATCCTTTGTAACGCCTCATTAATGTCATAATTAGTCATTAATGAGCAACCATATCAAGAGTTGTGCGTTATATCAAGGAATCTCCTATATAAGGGAGGGGAATACAGCTTGTAAAGGCATCTGATTCTCGAATACAATCTACTTTGCTTTTCTATATTTCTGCAATATTGTCTATTATTCATTTTTCTCTATTTCCTTGATTATCAGTAACCCATGTTCATCCTAGAAATATGTTTAGACAAAGGATCTAATTCTTTGGTTAAACAAATTGGTTGCATTATCGGGAATCTGATAATCTTTATTTACTTTTCAAGTGATATCCTCTGAACTATGTCGAACTCCAACGACAAAAACCAGCAAAGGAATGGAACCCCAGTTCCATCGCCTTCAGGAACCCCACGTGGTTCAAGGGAACAATCCCCAGAAAGATCCAATAACAACAATGGTGATAATGATCAAACTGTGGAACAAGATCGTGTAAAGCAAATGATTGCAAAGTATGTGAGCCAAGCTTTGCAAGAATTTGCGAGAGGATTACCGGCAGCGTTACCTACACCACCGATGCCACCCCCAATAATATCATCACCATGGAAAATCCTCAATCTAGGTTGGTAAACTAAGGAAGAGGAGATACTCCTAATTAATCTCTCGAAATGAGACCAGGTATATCTAATAACTCAGAATTACAAAATTTACTGCTAACCATGCAGAAACAGATGAAGGAGCAGAACGATCGCATCGAACAAATTCCTCGAGTACCATCTATCATCAAAGGCATTGATGTTGATAGGTATTCTCAACAACCTTGGAAGCCAAGTGCGGCACCTTTGCCTATACCCAAGAAGTTTAAAATGCCTGACGTTCCCAAATATGATGGAACAACAGACCCACGTGATCATGTGACTGCTTTCACTATTGGAGTAAAAGGCAACGACTTAACAAAAAAAGAGATTGAATCAGTCCTTGTCAAAAAATTGGGGGAAACACTCACCAAAGGAGCCTTAACCTGGTATTCTCTTCTCCCTGAAAATTATATTGACTCTTTTGCTGAGCTTATAGATTCATTTATAAAAGCACACTCTGGTGCACAAAAAGTTGAGAAAAGAATGGAAGACATATTCAAAATAAAACAAGGAGACACGCAACTACTCTGTGAGTTTGTAGACAGGTTTCAACGCGAAAGAATGCAGTTACCCAAAGTGCCTGATAATTGGGCAGCCATGGCATTTGCAAGAAACCTAAATGATAAAAGCTGAGAAGCCACGAGACGACTTAAGGAAAGTCTAAAAGAATTCCCCGCTACAACATGGAACGATGTATATAACAGGTATAGTACTAAACTCAGAATAGAAGAAGATATCATTGCTCGTTCGAGAGATGAATATCATTCCAGATGCATACGTCCTGAATCAGATAGAAGATCAGGTAAACATAGGTACGATCCTTACTTAGGACCCTCGGGACGCGATATTCGTCCCAGGTTCGAAAACACTAGGTCTGACTATAGACCACAAGGAAGAGACGTAGTCTCATCTTCGTCTAGATCCAGAAAAGATCGAGATGAATGACCTAGAGGTAATACTCAAATTGGGGATCATACCTTTAATGTAAGTACTACTGAACTTGTCTCAATATTGAGGAACATGGGAGACAACGTTAAGTGGCCCAAAGAGATGCGATCAAATCCAAATAGAAGGAACCCAGATCACTGGTGTGAAATCCATAATGATCATGGGCACAAAACTGCGGATTGCAGATTTTTACAAGGTGACGTAGAAAATTTATTGAAACATGACTGTTTAACATAATTGTTTAGTGATAAAGGTAAACAGGCATACATGAGGAAAAGTCAGGAGCCCCCAAAGCCTCCTTCTCCAAAACGAACCGTCAACGTGATACACAGAGGTGAAGAAGTAAACAGAGTGGTCTGCAAAACAACCACAAAGTTCACAATTACAAATAGAAAACGGGCTCGTGAAAATATGGAAGAGGACGATATAACCTTCGATGATGCAGATATCGGCGGATTAATGCTTCCTCACAACGATGCTATGGTAATATCTTTACGTATTCATGACACTAACGCAAAAAGAGTGTTGATTGATCTAGGCAGTTCAGTCACTATCATTTTGCTAAGAGTCGTGGAAGAAATGCTACTGGGGAATCAAGTAATCCCAATGGCACGAGCCATATCAGGGTTTGATAACTCTACGGTTATAACAAAAGGAGAAATTAAGCTTAGCACTTATGCTGAGGGGGTGATCAAAAGTACCAGGTTCCAAGTCATCGATACTGACATGGCTTATAACGTGATCGTGGGAAGACCATGGATCCACGACATGAAAGCAATACCCTCCACCTTGCAACAAGTAATTAAATTCCCCTCTGAATGAAGAATTCAGCAAATTAGAGGCGATCAGCAGACAACAAGAAATATAAACTCTGTGGTACACTACAACAAGAAAATAGAGGTGGAAGAATTACAAGATAAGGGAATCTCCCAAGCAGGTAACACCGCCCAAACAGGCATGGAAGAAATTACTACCCAAATAGGTACGGAAGGTATTATTGTTGAAACATGTACGAGAGAAAATACTTACGAGAAGGTGAATCAAGTTACCACGGAAGGTGCATTAGACCACACAGATGCAGATTCCAGACCGGATGTCATTCATGAACCGGAGGAAGATGAACACATCAAAACAACTACGGAGGAGATCGAAGCTGTTCCATTATCTGAACAAAAGCCTGAACAGAAAGTGTATATAGGCACGAGGCTGG
>ML412131.1:129452-149963 GCA_005239525.1 Nicotiana knightiana | reverse complement strand
ATAAATTTATAAATTTCACCTGTCTCTTACTAAAATGAACATTAATTCATGCACCAACTCCATCCGATAGTCACACACAAAACAAGAGTTATCAAACTTCGTCAATAATTGCTCACATGTTTGTTAGGGAACCTTGTCTAGGTAAAGGATGTGAATGCCTTGTTAGATATAATTGGAAATTTCCAGAACTTGTAACTATGCTTTTGGCACTAACTTAGTCCTTTTTATTTAATTAATGATTCTTTAATACTTATCAAAAAAACTATCAGATACCTAAAGGAATGGTAAAAGCAGATAAGACTATATGTGGAACTAGTGCTACTCAAGATTTACAGAGGAAACTTAACATCCAAATGATGAATACACAATTTTCAGTCTCTGAGATCAAAATGAGATCGGCAACGGCAAGCTAATAATGGCTACAGATCAAACAAAGAAAGAAAGACATCGCCAGAAATGAGAATACATCTCATTCATAGAAGCAAGTGGGTATCTACTATTACTATCCTCTTCAGATTCCAACCCCCCCCCCCCCCCCCCCCCCCCCCCCCCCCCCCCCCCACAAACCCCAAAAAGCCCTCCTCCATCTAAAAAAAAAAGGAAAAAAACACATGAAGTGTCACAATATGTCCAAAACTGTTGTAATTAGTATAACAAAAAAATAGATCTAAGCTAGGAAACATAAGCCTGAAAATAAACAAATGCAAAAGCAGAGCTAGGAATCTAGAAAGCAAAAGCAGCTACTGAATGGTTCAACCACTTGCAAGCGAAAATGGTATATTTGAGGTCAGTAAAGAAGCTTTTACCCACATGTAGGTGATTGCAGTCAAGCATGGCTAGTTAGGGGAGAGGGGAAGATTGAAATGCAGTTATCTTGCCTAAAAGATTATCTTCAACTATATCTGTCACAAAGCTCAGAAAGTTAGACACTAATTCAGTACCTCACTTTAGAAGCATGTTATCAAATACGCATGTCACAACTGTCAGATATATTCTACAAAATGGACTATCTGAAGTATGCTTTGGTGAAAGACTTAGCGTAAGTCTAAGATAGGGTTTTATACATCATGCATTTCTCTAGAAAGTCATTCATATTTGTTTCATCAAATGATTCAACGTTTTTTTTCTTATAGGCAAACGATTCACCAATTGTTGTATGCATAGTAATTATAAGTTCCAACTACTACGAAAAGTTCTTTAAGCTCTATGCAAGTTAATACAAGAGAAGATCTCTTTTTGATAACGACTACAAAGGATCTTACTAAGGAAGCGGAAGTAAACACCTGCAAAAGCGAAGACTAGAGAGGAGATCTTGCAGCTAAAGTGCTTCGAATGTATATAGTTATAGGCTCATAGCCTATGCTGCTCGGACTCTCCATTCCAAAAATGGAGTCAGATGCATAGGTCATAGCTAACCATTTGGCACACAAATTAATACCCCAGAACACACCATATCCTAAAGGTGTCTTCCTTTATTTCTTTTAATTAAATGCAGGTGTATTGAAGGTAAGCACTGATTTGACTTCTTTAAAACTTATATTTTGACTAGTTCATTTATATAAAAAAGAATGTACACTTCCTTAATCAATAAGAAGTACTCTTCATATGTCATTCTTATTCGTATATCAACAATTACATTTCACAGTAACAAAACATAGCAAAGGCAGAAGAAGAAGGAGAAAAAATCTAGCTCCAAAACTAACACCACTTGATATTTAATTATCCATGTTAATGGGCAAAAAGGAAAGTAAGCAGAAAAATAAAACCTAATGAAACATTAAAATCATTAAACGGTAAACTCAACTCATGAAAAGCCTTTCCGCAGCTTCAGTAGCGCATTGTACATTTTTCTTCTGGAACCAACAGCATTAATCCCCATATCCTTGAGATCTTCCAGAGTCAACATGGGCAATACCTCATCATCAACCTCGTGTATCTCGAAAACGGGTGCGTATCTCCCCAGCCCCAAAGCAATCAACCACTCCCTTACTCCAATGCTGCTCTTATCCCCTGAATTCACTCCTTCATTATTGAGGTCATCGTGATGGTCTCTGCTTTCGGACACTCTAGTCCTAATCCCCCTCCGATCCCAATATTGAAGGCCCATGTGTTCCATAGAGTTTACAGGGCTATGCTCTTTTACTGGGCTTTCAGAGCCCGGTGACGGCTCAAATTCCCGAAACTCTTCGTTATCATTGTTGTCTTCCCTGAAAAAGTTTGCTTCTTCGTGAATGAGCGTATCAAACTTAGCTGAATGCCAATTTGTCCTCACTCTCTTTGTGGGTTTCCTCGATTTCGACTTACGATTTCCCAAATCAAAGTTGTAATTGTTATTGTCCTCGACGATGTTGTTGTTGTCGTCATAATTATCGCCGCCGGCGCCGTTAACGAGGTTAGTTAAAGGCCGGGTCTTTGAGGTTTTAGCAGCGAGGGTAGGGTCCTTATGGAAACGCCAGGTTTTGGAGCCTCGTCGAAAGTGAGTGTCGGAAGGTGAGTTGCCGATCTCGCCTAATCGAACACTTGGTCGGCGCTGCCGTTTCGGAGCCAAACTGGGGCCCAAGTTGTTGCTATTGACGTTGTTGGTTGGAGGGTTATCGGATGGGGGAGGTGGTGGAGCTATAGATGTTGTATTGGAGGTGGTGGTTGTAGCGGTGGCGGAAGGGATGGCAGCGGCGGTGATGGAGGCGTCGGGCTGCTGTAGCTCGGCCATGGAAGCAAAGTGGAAAGTGAAAAGGAGTGAGAGAGAGCGTGAGATAAGGCAAGTGAAAAGACAGCAATCCGGTGGACTGCAGCGATCCTTCGACACGTCGCGGGACAGGCTAAAGTGGCAAGCCGGACCTAGGGTTGGACATTAGCCGACTACTTCGGGCTTAACTTTGATCCATTTGGATTCGATTCTGTTACTTTGATCCAATTGGATTCGATTCGACTACAAGCAACTATTTATAATTATCACTTTGATTATTATTTTAAGAGATTTATTTTAACAACTTCCAGTTGAAGCTTGGCTAGATCTTGTTGAAATATTTGGAAATTGAATTTGTATATGATTATAGGCTATAATTACATATTTTAATCGCTTAGTACTGTTACATTTCATATTTTCGTACATAAAAGGACGTCATAAGTAAATTGATATATGTTTACATCGAAAATAGTGGTAACAATTATATTTGATTTATGGTTCTAAAAATATGTGATTTATTCCAATACTAGTAAATAGACAAGAAATATTAAGTGTAAATGAGAAGAAATGATGTACCAAACCAGTGTTGTCAAAGGAATAGAGACCTCGAGCTCGTTAGCCTCGGGGGTCTCGAGGTGAGCAATAAAGTATGAACAATAAATTAAGAGCAATAAAGCTAAAGAACAATTATTGAGCATAGTAAATGAGAAAAGTAAGATTGAATATTCATTTGTCAGTAGTGAGATGATCTTTACAAATGATTGGAGTCCCCTTTATATAGGAGGGAAATACCATAATATGGTACATTTAAGTTTTGGATGATGGTTTTGTTTGTGGACTCGGCTTGACCATTTGCACTTGGGTGATAAGATGCTGATAGAATCCTTTTGATTTTATGGTCCTCGAGGAATTTTGTTACTTTGCTGGCGACGAACTGCTTCCCATTGTCGCACGTTATCTCGGCGGGTATCCCGAACCGGCATATAATGTGGTCTCATATGAAGTGAATGACTTCTTTTTCTCTTATCTTCTTGAAGGCCTGTGTTTCTACCCATTTCAAGAAGTAGTCAGTCATAAACAAAATAAACTTAGCTTTACCTGGGCCCGTTGGTAAGGGGCCGACAATGTCCATCCCCCATTTCATGAATGGCCACGGGGATAGGACCGAATGGAGTTGTTCACCGGGCTGATGGATCATTGGTGCGAACCTTTGACATTTATCACACTTTCGACCGAACTCCTTAGTATCTTTTTCCATACTATCCCAGTAATACCCCGCTTTGATCGCCTTTCGAACCAAGGAATCGGCACCAGAGTGGTTTCCACAAGTGCCTTTGTAGATTTTTCGTAGTACGTAATCAGTGTCCCTCGGTCCCAAGCACACTGCCAGTGGTCTGTCGAAGGTCCTTCTCTATAATGTTCCATTTTCATCGAGTGAGAATCGAGCTGCTTTGGCTCGGAGGGCCCTCATTCTTTTGGGTCCAAGGGGAGCTTCCCATGCTTCAAGTATTCGACATACTTATTCCTCCAATCCCATGTTAGACTTGTTGAGTTGATTTCCGCATGGCCTTCTTCTACCACTGACCTCGATAATTGGACGACAGTCTCCGGTACGATATCATCTTCTTCGACCGATGACCCAAGGTTTGCAAGAGCATCGACCTCGCTATTCTGTTCTCGAGGTACATGGACCAGTGTCCACTCTTTGAAGCGATGCAACGTCACTTAAAGTTTGTCTAAGTACCTTTTCATTCTATCTTCTCGAACCTCGAAGCTCCCGCTTACTTGGTTTAGTACCAAAAGAGAGTCGCGCTTTGCCTCGATGACCTCTGCTCCCAGGACTTTGGCTAGTTCAAGACCTGCAATCATGGCCTCATACTCGGCCTTATTGTTAGTAAATTTTGAAGTTTTCATAGATTGTCTAATGATGCTGCCCATAGGCGGTTTTTGAACTATACCAAGCCCGGACCCTTTCACATTCGAGGCACCTTCTGTGAAGAGGGTCCATACGCCCGATGATGTGACCTTTTTATCAAGAGTTCCTTTTCTACTTCGGGCACGAGGGCAGGAGTGAAATCAGCCACGAAGTCTGCCAAAATTTGAGACTTGATGGTCGTCCGGGGTTGATATTCGATATCATACCCCCCAAGCTCGATGGCCCATTTGGCCAATCGGCCCGATAATTCAGGCTTATGCAAGATATTTCGAAGTGGATATGTAGTCAATACATATATAGGATTACATTGAAAATACATCTTTCATTTCCTAGATGCGTTTGTTAATTCAAGGGCTAATTTCTCTAAATGCGGGTACCTGGTTTCAGCATCTCCTAGGGTCCGACTTACATAATAGACAGGAAATTGCGTACCTTTCTCTTCTCGAACCAACACGCCACTTACCGCTACCTCAGACACGACTAAATACAAATATAGTGTTTCATCCTCCTTCGGAGTATAAAGGACGGGCGGGCTCGAGAGATACCGTTTTAATTCTTCCAAGGCTTGTTGACACTCCGGAATCCATGCGAAGTTGTTTTTCTTCTTGAGTAGGGAGAAGAAATGATGACCCCAATCTGAAGACCTCGAGATAAACCGGCCTAGGGCAGCTATCCTTCCGGTTAGTCGTTGCACGGCTTTCACATTTTTTATGACGATGATTTCTTCGATGGCTTTGATTTTATCGGGGTTGATCTCGATCCCCCTATTCGAAACCATGAAGCGTAAGAATTTTCCCGAGCTGACTACGAAAGCGCACTTCTCGGGGTTGAGTTTCATGTTGTACTTCCTTAAGATATCAAACATTTCCTGCAAATGGGTCAGATGGTCCTCTCTGCGCAAGGACTTAACTAGCATGTCATATAAACTTCCATAAATTTGCCTATTTGATGTTCGAACATTATTAACTAAGCGTTGATATGTAGATCTTGCATGTTTTAGCTGAAGGTCATTACATTATAGCAATATGTACCATACTTCGTGATAAACGAAGTCTTTTCCTGGTCCTCTGGGTTCATTTGAATTTGATTGTACCCAGAGTAGGCATCGAGAAAAGTAAGGATCTCGTGGCCGGCCGTAGCATCGATCAAACGGTCGATGTTAGGCAGTGGGAAGGAATCTTTAGGGGATGCTTTGTTCAAATCTTTGTAGTCTACACACATTCTAAGTTTATTTCCCTTTTTAGGGACTACCACTACGTTAGCTAGCCATTCGGGATATTTTACTTCCCTAATGGATCCTATTTTGAGAAGTTTGGTTACCTCGTCTATGAGGAAGGCATGTTTTACCTCGGACTAACTTCACCAGTTTAAATTTGGGATCGACACTTAGTCTACGGGTGGATATCTCCGGTAGGATCCCTGTCATATCTAAGTGGGACTAAGCAAAGCAATCAATGTTATCAATAAGGAATTGAATGAGTTTTTCCCTGAGTTCGAGTTTTAATCCCGTTCCCAGGTATACCTTTTGTTCCGGCAGGTGTTTGACCAATACCACCTGCTCGAGCTCCTCGATAATGGACTTCATCGCATCTGAATCCTCGGGGGAGACGAAGGCTCGAGGGGTAAGGAAATATTCTTCGTCCTCGATCACCTGTTCCTCGGGCTCAACTGAGGACACGGGCTGTGATTTCTATTTGGCTACCTGTTCGTCCTTCGACTTTTCCGATGTGGATGGTGTCGATACTAGTAGCAAGTCGTGCACTGCGAACATCTCTTTGACTGCATGCTGCTCTCTATATACTGTTTTCTCCCTTGTGATAAATACTTTGGTACGTTTGAATATGGTCCCCTGCGGGACGTCGGCTCCACCGATGATCATGTGAATGACATGTTGGGGCTCTTCCGGTTCATTTTTCCTGTTTACATCTCTTTCTCGGAAATGGTCCTGGTCGCTGAGAAATTCTCGAAGGTTCCCTTCATTTAAAAATAGGGCTACCTCCTCTCTAAGTTTCTTGCATTCCTCGGTCCTATGACCATGAGTACCATGATACTTGCACATTAAGTTAAGGTTCCTCTGAGAAAGATCAGTCTGTATGGGCTTGGGACATCTGGTGTCTCTAATTTTACCAATGGCTAAAACGATGCTTGAGGCATCGACGCTGAAGTTGTATTCTGATAATCGGGGTGCCTCCACCGGCCCTGAGTGCCTATCGAACCCGGTCTTACTCATGAGTCCCCGGGAATTTTGACCTCGATCTGCTCTTCGATCATTTCGAGGTATGTTGCACCTCAAAGTGTTCCTTCTATCTTTAATGTATGGCTGATATTTTGTTAGGCCTTGGCTCCCTATATGCATATCTCGACTCATTTACTAGTAGCCTGCTTGGATAAACTAAGCCCGAGGGAGCTCCCAACTGGTCTTCCTCGACCCTAATTTTTGACTGGTACATGTTGTGCACATTCACCCAGGTTACGGCGGGGTACTCGATCAAGTTCTGCTTCATCTGCCTCGAAGCTATCGAACTTCATTCATTTAGCCCTTGAGTGAAGACTTGTACGGCACAGTCATCGGAGATTGGTGATAACTCCATTCGTTCTAACTGGAAACGGGATACAAATTCCCTCAGCATCTCGTTCTCCCTTTGCTTGATTTGGAATACATTTGACTTCCTTGTTGCAACCTTTATGGCACCTGGAAAATGAATCGATAGAGTTCGGGGGCAGGTTATGGTACCACATCATGGCCCCATTTGACAAAGTTTCCCCAAATCTCTTCAGTTAGTACAGATTCTATCTCATCGTCATTCAAATCATTCCCCTTTATACCACAAGTATATGTCGTGACGTACTCGTTGGGATCGATGGTCCCGTTGTATTTTGGGATGTTTGGCATCCGGAACTTCTTCGGAATGGGCTTCTGAGCCGCACTCGGGGGGAATGATTTTTGTACAAACTTTTTCGAATCCAACCCCTTCAAAACCGGAGGTGCTCCCGGTATCTAGTCGACCCTCGAGTTATAGGTTTCCACTTTCTTATCGTTGTCCTCAATCCTTTTTTCTCCCGAATCGATCCTCTTAGTGAGTTCCTAGAGCATTTTTATGATGATGGGGTCAGTTCCCGACCCATTGTTTCTTGATCTCTCGGGGGTTGGCTCAACTCGAGGAGCTATTTTTGGTCCTGCTCTGCTCGGAGTCTTTTGCTGACTCTACAACTGAGCGATAGCAACTTGTTGTGCTTGCAACATTTCAAAAATTACTTGTAGATTGAATTCTCTTTCTTCTCGAGCATGTGTCCTTTGTGCGTCAGGTTGGTCCCCTCTGGGTACACTTCCTTCAATATCAATGCCCAAGTCGACGTGCAAAGCAATGTGTGAACCAACGTCGACTAGGTTTGGTGTTGGTGCTACCCCAGGGTTAAGCGGTGGTACACCGGTCCCTGAAGCTGTTGCATTATTTTCTCCATGGAATCTGAGGCTGTCATTTCCATGTACTGGTGTGTTTGCTGAATTAGACATATTTTAATCCTGAAATCAAAGAATCTTGGACAAGAAAAAGTGTGAAGAATAATGTGTGGTATTAGAAAACTAGCACTAAAACAATCACTATTATCTTTACCCCCACGGTGGGCACCAAACTATTTACCTCGAAAATAGTGGTAACAATTATATTTGATTTGTGGTTCTAAAAATATGTGATTTATTCCAATACTAGTAAATAGACAAGAAATATTAAGTGTAAATGAGAAGAAATGATGAACCAAACTAGTGTTGTCAAAGGAATAGAGACCTCGAGCTCGTTAGCCTCGGGGGTCTCGAGTTGAGCAATAAAGTATGAATAATAAATTAAGAACAATAAAGTTGAAGAATAATTGTTTAGCACAGTAAACGAGAAAAGTAAGATAGAATATTGTTTTGCCAATAGTGAAAAGGCCTTTACAAATGATTGGGGTCTCCTTTATATAGGAGGAAAAAACCCTATATGGTACATTTCTATTTAGGGCAAAGGATTCTATTGGTACATCTATATAACAACCTAGTACGGATTTGTACTAATTCGTACAAATCTTATCCAGAATTTACGCCTTGGTCTTTGTACCTTTGAGAGATTCTATCTTTTTGTTGAGTATCATCGAAACAGTACTGACTTTGAGGCAGGTCATGCCGGATCTTTGATTTCATCCCTCGAGGCGTGTGTTCTTAAATCGGGCTTGATCTTTACTTCGAGTGGCCCGAATTAAAAGTCAGGGTATAATTCAGACCTGGGAATCGGGCTCTTCGATTCCGACCGTATACAATATAAGCTCGAAAATGAGATGTTAAATTCTGCATTTTTGTACGTTAAAGTTTCATCGTAAGTTAACCGACGTAAGTTCGGGAATGAGATTATTTTGAGATTATAAGCACAGTTATTTCAAACAAGTGATGAGTAAATTCGTGAAGGTGAGAGGGTAAGCAAATCGAAGAAAATAATTTCGTCAAAGTTTGGCAATTTGGGGATAAAATACGGTCCAAGTATAATACCCCGTATTCATAGACTAGTGCCACACAAGGTACCACATGACCACATCTATAATTAGGGGGATACTTGGACATTTAGGAAATAATACCCTTCATTGTTGTTCTATATCGTACGATAGAGTGGAATGTGAGGTTGTCTTCCTCTAACTTGTGCATTGTTCTAAACTTTCAGTAAATGGCATCTAAGAAGAAGGCGAGATTTGGACAAGAGTCCAATGCCACCCTAGGAGTGGCATTTGATTCCCAACTTGATAGTGCAGGTGAGGATAATCCCCCGACTATTGCACCGCCAGATTCTTCTGCTCCAGACCAGACTACTCTAGTTGCTACTCCTGCGGAGGGTGCTACAATCCCTCCCACTAATATTATTGTCCCTCCTCCAGCCCCAACTTTCGGCCCCGGTGTTTCTGATGGGGATATTAGGGGAGTTATTCAGATGCTGACTCAGTTAGTGGCTTCTCAGGCCCAGAGGTCAAATGTTACACCCACCTCTTTCAGCTTGCAAGGGGATTCTACCAGTTTGAGGGTTAGCAGGTTTCTTTAGTTAGACCCTCCAAAGTTCACAAGCACTGACCCAGAGGCAGACCCTCAGTATTTCAGTGATGAGATGCATAAGACTCTCCGAGTTATGCGTGCTACGGAGATGGGGGGAGTAGAGTTGGCCTCCTATCGTCTGAAAGGGGTGGAATCTTCCTGGTTTGAGGTGTGGGAGGACTCCCGTGAGGAGGGGAGCCCTCCGGCGAGGTGGAGCGAGTTCGCAGATGCTTTCATAAACCATTTCTTGACTGCCGAAACTAAGGCAGCCCGTGCTGTGGAGTTTGAGACCCTTAAGCAAGGTAGTGAAAGTGTGTGGGAGTATCACATGGAGTTCGTGCGCCTGTCAAAGTATGTTATTCACATGATGCCAACTATGAAGGCTAGAGTTTGCCGATTTGTGCAAGACCTTAGTCCCTTGGTTATTAATGAAGCTGCCACAGCTGCTCTAAGTTCTGACATGAACTATGGGAAGATGGTGGCGTTTGCCCAGGCTACAGAGGCTCGAAAGTTAAAGCACAAGATGGAACGAGAAGGTGGTAGTAGGGCCCGGTCAGCGGGCAACCTTGGGGATTCATTCGGAGGTGGGAGATCAGCTTTTCGGAGAGGATCATCAGGGCTATCCCAATCTTATGCTCAGTCTTCAGCTAGTTCCCCACCATTAGGGCATAATCAACAGAAGGGGAGTCGTTTTGGGCCCAGCCAAGGCAGCAGGGGGTCCCATCATCAGGGTCGATCAGGAGGGAGATTCCAGCAACAGCGGAGGGCCCCATGCCCTAAGTGTGGGAGGATACATTTGGGGTTCTGCTACATGGACATGACGATGTGTTATAGATGTGGAATGAGAGGCCATATTTAGAGGGAGTGTCGTGCATCCTGCCAGGGTGTAGGTAGGGGCACACCCCAGCTATCCAGTTCTTCAGCTGCTACATCTTCAGCACATCTTCCAGCCCAAGACTCTCCATCACCCGCACGGCGTGCTGCAGCTAGGGGTGGTGCACGGGGTTTGGGAGGACCCATCCGGTTCTATGCTATGAGTGGTCGACATAGTGCAGAGGCTTCTCCAGTTGTCATAGGTATATTGACTGTTCAATCCCATGATGTGTGTGCCCTTTTTGATCCCGGATCTTCTTTATCCTATGTTACTCCTTATGTTGTTTCAAGCTTTGGGATAGAACCGGAAAAGCTTCACGAGTCGTTCTCTGTATCTACTCTAGTTGGCGATTCTACTATGGCCGCGCGGGTTTATAGAGATTGTGTTGTCACGGTGCGTGGTCGGGATACCATGGCCGATCTTATTGAACTGGGGATGATTGACTTTGATGTAATAATGGGAATGGATTGGATTTATTCATGTTTTGCCAAACTCGACTACCAAACCAAAGTTATGAGGATTGAATTTCCTAACGAGCCAGTTGTTGAGTGGGAGGGGAATAGTGTTATGCCGAAAGGTAGGTTTATTTATTACCTTTAGGCCTCAAAGACGATCAGGAAGGGGTGCATTTATCACTTGGTCCAAGTTGCGGACACCACTACTGAGGTGCCTACCCTTGAATTTGTGCCAATTGTGAATGAATTCCCCGATGTCTTTTAGGATGAGCTCCCTGGGATTCCTCCAGACAGGGAGATTGGTTTTGGGGTCGATGTGATGCTAGGAACGCAGCCTATATCCATTTCACTTTATAAAATGGCATCGGCAGAATTGAAAGAGCTGAAGGAACAACTGAAGGATTTGCTAGAGAAAGGTTTCATCCGACCGAGTGTGTTGCCTTGAGTCGTACCGGTTCTCTTTGTCAGAAAGAAATATGGATCAGTGCGGATGTGTATTGACTACCAGGAACTCAACAAGGTCACAATAAAAAACAAATACCCATTGCCTAGAATAGATGACTTGTTTGATCAATTACAAGGTGCTAAGTTCTTCTCCAAAATTGATTTGCGATCCGGGTATCATCAACTAAAGATAAGGGAGCAAAATATTCCGAAAACAGCTTTCAGAACCCGGTATGAGCACTTTGAATTTATGGTAATGTATTTCGGGTTAACAAATACCCCGACAACTTTCATGGATCTTATGAATCGAGTCTTCAAGCCGTTTCTTGACTCCTTTGTGATAGAATTCATTGACGGCATCGTTGTATATTAAGGAAGTCGAGAGGATCACGCCGACCACCTCAGGGCAGTTCTGCAGACTCTTCATCAACATCAATTGTATGCAAATTTCTCGAAATGTGAATTTTGGCTTGAATCTGTTACATTTTTGGGTCATGTCGTCTCCGGAGAAGGAATTAAGGTTGACCCTCAAAAGATCGTGGCGATAAAGGATTGGCCTAGAGCTACCACTCCAACAGAGATTCACAGTTTCTTGGGTTTGGCCGGGTATTATAGGAGGTTTGTGGAGGGGTTCCCCACTTTTGCCTCTCCATTGACTAAACTGACGCAAAAAGCGGTCAAATTTCAGTGGTCTGATGCTTGTGAAAAGAATTTCCAGGAATTGAAATCAAGATTAACTTCGGCGCCGGTGTTGACCCTGCTAGAGGGTATAGAGGGGTTTGTGGTGTATTGTGATGCTTCCAGGGTTGGTCTTGGGTGTCTATTAATGCAACATGGTAAGGTTATAGCATATGATTCAAGGCAGCTTAAGAATCACGAAAAAAATTATCCAACTCATAACTTGGAGCTTGCGACAGTTGCTTTTGCATTAAATATTTGGCGGCATTATCTGTATGGGGTCCATGTGGATGTATTCACAGACCACAAGAGTCTTCAATATATTTTAAAACAGAAGGAATTAAACTTGAGGCAAAGAAGGTGGCTTGAGTTGCTCAAAGATTATGACATTGACATCTTGTATCATCCGAGGAAAGCTAATGTGGTGGCGGATGCTCTTAGTCAGAACTATATGGGTAGTTTGGCTCACTTGGAAGCATGTCAAAGACCCTTGGCTCGGGACGTTTACCAGTTGGCCAGGTTGGGAATTCGTCTTGCGGACTCTAACGAGGGAGGAGTCATAGTACAGAACATGACAGAATCATCGCTTGTGGCGGATGTCAAGGAAAAACAATACAATGATCCAATGTTGGTACAACTGAAGTAAGGGATTCATAAACATAAGACTACAACTTTTTCTCTAAGCATGGATGACGACACCTTACGGTGCCAGGGGCGGCTAAGTGTTCCAGACGTGGATGGTCTTCGAGAAAGGATCATGGAAGAAGCTCACACTTCTAGATATTCCGTGCACCCAGGTTTTACGAAAATGTATCATGACCTCAAGGACGTTTATTGGTGGAATGACATGAAGAGGGGTGTGGCAGACTTTGTGGTGAAATGTCGAATTTGTCATCAAGTGAAGGTCGATCATCAAAGGCCCGGTGGGTTGGCACAACTAATAGAAATTCCGATGTGTAAATGGGTATAAATGTATGTATATATATGTATATGGGATATGGGAAAGATTATGGTGTTATATACGCACCACCACCTGATCAGCCGGTATATGATGATGATGTTGCCCACAGTGGCTGAAATATGATTCAAACGACGTTATATACGCGTATATATGTATGTATATTCAAACGGAGTTATATACGCATATATATATGTATATATATGTATATGGGATATAGGAAAGGTTATGGCGTTATATACGCACCACCACCTGATCAGCCGGTATATGATGATGATGTTGCCCACAGTGGCTGAAATATGATTCAAACGACGTTATATACGCGTATATATGTATGTATATTCAAACGGAGTTATATACGCATATATATATGTATATATATGTATATGGGATATAGGAAAGGTTATGGCGTTATATACGCACCACCACCTGATCAGCTGGTATACGATGATGATTTTTCCCACTGTGGCTGATATGATATGATGGGATGCCCTTAGAGGCTGATGATGTTATGAAACATTTACCTATGCACGACATGACATTCATACACATATGCATGAAGCTAAAAGTAATTTATGATTTACAAAGTTATTCAGGCTTGCAGGTTTAATCATGTACTCTATATTTCTTCCATGTCTCTTATGTACTTATTTATGTGCCTTACATACTCGGTACATTATTCGTACTGACGTCCCTTTTGCCTGGGGACGCTAAATTTCATGCCCGCAGGTCCCGATAGACAGGTCGAGAGCCCTCCAAGTAGGCTATCAGCTCAGTGGAATATGTTGGTGCGCTCTATTTGCTTCGGAGTCGCTTGTTTGGTTAGTATGATTTAGACGTGTATTGTTTGGTATGGCGGGACTCTGTCACGACCTTTACGATATTTATGTACTCCTAGAGGCTTGTAGACATATGTCGTGTACGTGAAAGATTGTACGGCCTTGTCGGCCTATGTTTTGAGTTTATAAATGATAATGTTGGCCTATTAGGCTCATATGTCATGTGTATATGATGATGTAATAAGAAAGATATGTTACGTTGGTGCTCGGTTGAGTAAGGTACCGGGTGCCCATCGCGGCCCATCGGTTTGGGTCGTGACAAAAGTGGTATCAGAGCAGTTTTGTCCTAGGGAATCTACAAGCCGTGTCTAGTAGAGTCTTGTTTATGGGTGTGTGGTGCACCACACTTATAAGCAGGAGGCTACAGGGCATTTAGGATTGTCACTATTTCTTCTTACTCTAGATCGTGTGGTAGAGCTCACTTATAAGAATTCAAATTCTAAAATTCTATTTTTATTCGTAATAAGACGATGCCTACATTCAGAAAGATGATCGATAAGAGATATAGCTGTGGAAGTGTTGAATTAGAGGAACTCGAATTTGTTTCATGCTTATGATAATTAAGTATGAGGTCTTCAGCAGATCATGTGCGTACTGAAAGGTGCAAGCCTCTTGATAAGAATCCTTAAGGCAAGAATGCCTATGCACCTCTATAGTGAAAGACAATGAGAGATTAAGAAGATAAATACAAGTTTCAACAAGCAAAATAAGCAAGATGAAGAAGGGTATGAGGCGCCCAGTTAATGAAGGTTAATAGCGTTTATAATTGAGGCAGAGGAACATAGGATTTTTGAGTTATATTCAACAGTAACAGGGGTATGTACAATTGGTCACACCCATTTCAGTTATGCCCTATGGGGCTAACAGGTGTAGATTAAGAAGAGGACGGGATATCACGATCCGGATGGGGTTAGAGTGGCACAAAATAGTGAATGGATTGTTTGCTTTTGTTGGCATTTCTGAAGGGTATTACGAATGTGCCAATAGATTTTCTTATGAGACACCCAGATGGTGCACCCTAGAATATTACGATTAGATGTGAATACTAGCATTCAGAAGATAAGCACTAAAAGCCTGGATGGGATAAATACTACCCTAAGTGTGGCTATCATCCCTAGTAAAGAGAGGATGTTGAGCAACCCAAAGAGCCATAGGATGGAGCAAAGGGAAGCTAAAAGCGAAAGAATGTCGTATTGAAGTTTTCACAAGAAAAAGGATATGCAGAAATATTAGCTGAGTAATCAGAAGAGAGACAAGGAAGTATTATGAATAAGGTGTGATACATGGATGAAAACGGTAGAGTGTTACAGAACCAATAGTCAAATGAAGTAAGAGACGAAAGGTGATGGGCCTTAAGACGACAAAAGAGTATAGGCCATAAGGTTATATCCTCATTGCGAGAAATAAGTTCGTAACTCCAACGCGACTACCAGAGGGGAGAGTTAATCCCCAGAGTAACAGAAATCAGTATGGACTGGATAAATAAGATAAACTAAATATGAATTAGGGACTGAATGATTGGGAATTACTCGGCATCATGGGAATTTCATATTTCGTTCCAACGGTAATAGAAGGGACCACAGTAGAAGATTTATGATGAACACAGAGAATAGTCATTCGGGGAGACGCTTCCCTAGAGCAAGCAATGTGAGTAAAGTCAAGCTTAAGAAACGGTATGTGCCAGTTAGCTAAGTGTCACCCTCGCGAGTAAGGGTACGGATGAATTTCCGCAAGGCGAGTAAGGATCATTGATGTTGAGAAACGACGCCAAAGATGAAGAGGTAAAATATATATAGGTAGATCCTCGCGGCTTAAATTTTTTAGTACATCCCTAAAGGGGGTAATATGGAGTAATGTGGCATCAAGCCAGAATTAAGTGGTTCTAGTGACTATGGAATGGTAAAGGAAGAATGCAATAAATGAAAGAGGAATGAGATGGAACTTATCCAAATCTTACAGATACGCTACGATTCAAGAATATTGTGCAAGCACAACATCAAGGAGATGAAGTAAAGGTTCTTGCCCGAGCTGTTATTAATTAATAAGGAGCCAGTGTGGGACGTAAGTTAAGACAAAGGAAATAACCCAAGAAATATTACAAGGAATATTAATATGAGAATGGGCCAACGAGTAGTTAGTAATTGGTCAGCAAGATCCAGTTATGGCGAAACAGGAGGTTACAAACGAGTCATAAGATCGTGTAAGATAAAAAAAGTAGAACCAAACATGGAGAGTTCAGCCTCAAAGAATATCATTATAACACTTGAGATATATTCAAACAAGAGTCGGGGTAGCTAAAGACACCGTATGAGTGTTACGGGGATAAAAAAAATGCCACTAGGAAGGCAGTCAAAATATCAGTTAAGAAACAACTATACGAGTACAAGGGCATGGAGGTAAGTAAATACGGATAAGTATAGGCAAGGAAGGACATCAGAAGGTCTGTCAACTATACAATGTAATAAGCTCGCATCTTTACAAGAGTTAGAGGGTCTTCTATACCGACCCGACCGGTCGTTCCGTGAGATTTACCCCATTTCCCCTATTTCTGCATTTGTTATGTATCGATATCTTTTTTTTGATGTGTTGGATCAGTTGGTTTGGGTTCGGAGTAGTTATGGTGAGAGTTTAGGCATTAGCCTTTTAAAGTAGCCTAATAGTTGAGAAAGTCAACTAAGAGTTGACTTATTGGTAAACGACCTCGGAATGTGGATTTTATGGCTTGAATAGCTTCGTTAGCTGATTTGGGACTTGGGAGTTTGTTTGGAATATTTTTGTGATGTCCGAAGTAGAATTAGGCTTAAATTGGCGAAAGTTAGTTTTTGGCGATTTCCAGTCGGCAGTGGAAAATAGGCTATCGAGGTCGGAATGGAATTTCGAAAGTTGGAACGGTTTCGTAATGTCATTTTGGATATGTACACAAAATTTTAGGTTAATCGGAGGTGTTTTGGTTGGTTTCAGCGTAGTTGGCAAATTTTAGGAGTTTCAAAGTTCTTAGGCTTTAATTTGATGAAAATTTGGTGTTTTCGTGTTATTTTTGGTGTTTTGAGGGCTCGACTAAGTTGGAAAAATGCTACGGGGTGTGTTGGTATGTTTGGTTGGGGCCCCGAGTGGCTCGGGATTGATTTCGGATGGTTGACGGGAAGTTGGGATGATTTTTGGAAATCTGCTATGCTGGTTTGCTGGTGTTTTCGCACCTGCGGAAGGGGAGTCACAGGTGTGTTTGCACAGGAGCGGAGCGAAGGTCGTAGGTGTGAGTTTTTCCTGTGTAGGAAATGGTCCGCAGGTGCGAGGGGTTTGTCGCACTTACGATGTCGCTGGTGCAAAAGGTGCTCGCACCTGCGAAGCCGCAGGTACGGAAAGGTGGTCGCAAGCGCGAGATTTGGCTAGTTAAGTGAGTCTCGCAGGTGCGCACCCTGGGACCGCAGGTGCAGCCAACTGTCCGCAGGTGCGGAAATGACTGTGCAGAACAGTATAAAAAGGACCCCTCCGCGAAATTTATTAGTTTTCATCAATTTGCATGCAGGAGGAGTCCATTGAAGGTGGTTTTGAGAGAGAATTTCAAAGTTCTTCAGAAAAGGTAAGTTCTTTGGTTGTTAATCCCATTCCTATGCTATTTTGTTAAGATTAGGCTTGAAAATTTAAGGATTTGAGTAGGAAAAAGTCGGAAAAATGGGAGGAAAGAATTGGGATTTCTTTTGAGTTTTTGGAATGGCAATTGTGGTCCGATTTTGGTGTTCTTGGTATGTATAGAATCGTGGGAGGACAAGGTTTCTAATGATGTAAAAATTATTGAATTTCAATATGTGGGCCCGGGGCTCGGGTTTGGCCGAATTTCGAGATTTTTGATTAAATTGACAATTTTCTATTGGGTTGTGTTCCTTGAATATATATTAATGAATCGGGAGCAATTTGAGAGGCAAAGGCATAGCGGACTAGTGTCGCGGCCCGGTAGAGGTAAGTAATGATCTTAAATCTTCTCCTGAGGGTATGGAACCCCAGACTACATATTTTCTCAATGATTTTTAGAAAGGCGCACATGTCGGATGACGAGTATGTGGCGCGTACTGATTTTTGGATTGGACTAGGTCCTCTCTGTGGCAACTAATGAGTTGCATATTTACTCAATAACTGATGTTAAATTATGTTCTAAAGATTTGTGAAATATTTGGGATGTAAGCCATGTTTGGGGCTTCGTGCCGATCTGTTTAGACCCCTTTGAGGGCGTTTTACTGTTGTTTTCCTCACTACCTGTTGATGATTTTACTCAGCATCATTGTGCATACTGTTTTATTTGATACTCAACCTAATTTAAAATGATGTTTTCGGGTCGTGTAACCTGTTCTATTACTTCCCTCGAGGGGCTTTTCGAGTGGTTCCACCGAGTGTGGCCGAGGGCCAAGAGTGATGGTGAGGTGCTGAGTAATATTAGCGCTTGGCCTGAAGGAGTCCTCCGGAGTCTGTACACACCCCCAGTGAGCGCACCGAGTGCGAGTGATTGAGTGATTGGGAGGCATGAGTGGCTGTGAGGTGCTGAGTGATTGTGAGGTGCTGAGGGATTGTGAGGCATGCCCGAGGGGCTGATTATGAAACATATTTTTTCCCGAGGGACTAGTTATGATTTTACTACATTCATTTGCATACCAAATCCTTGTTTTAAAGTTGTTAAAAATGTGCATTGTTTTAAGGACTTTTGTGAAGTTGATTTCTAAGACATGACGATTTCGTATATCTATGTATACTATTGGAAAGTAAGGCTGTGTATATTATGACTTGATGACATTGATTTTTATGTGATTTCTTGCTACTTAGACTTGATTTATTTCCATTACTACTGAGTTGGCGTACTCACATTACTCCCTGCACCTCTGTGTGCAGATTCAGCAGCAGATTTCGAGCGTTAGCTTTGATATATATATCGCAGCGGAGACAGATCATGGGGATATAGAGGTAGTTTTTCAGCGTTCGCAACATCTCTGCTTTCCCTTCCTGTTGTATTTAGCTTTGATTGTTTACTTTTCAAGTGATATCCTCTAAATTATGTCAAACTCCAACGACAACAACCAGCAAAGGAGTGGAAGCCCAGTTCCATCGCCTTCAGGAACTCTGCGTGGTTCGAGGGAACAATCCCCAGAAAGGTCCAATAAAAACAATGGTGATAATGATCAAAATGTGGAACAAGAACGTGTAAAGCAAATAATTGCAGAGTATGTGAGCCAAGCTTTGCAAGAATTTGTGAGAGGATTACCGGCAGCGTTACCTACACCGTTGATGCCACCCCTCAATAACACCACCACCATGGAAAATCCTCAATCTGGGTTGGCAAACTCATGAAGAGGAGATATTCAGAGACCAGGTATATCTAATAACTCAGAATTACAAAATTTACTGCTAACCATGCAGAAACAGATGAAGGAGCAGAAGGATCGCATCGAACAAATCCTGGAGTACCACCTATCATCAAAGGCATCGATGTTAATAGATATTCTCAACAACCTTGGAGGCCAAGTAAGACACCCTTTCCTATACCCAAGAAGTTTAAAATTCCTGACGTTCCCAAATATGATGGAACAACTGACCCACGCGACCATGTGACTGCTTTCACTACCGGGGTAAAAGGCAACGACTTAACGAAACAAGAGATTGAATCAGTCTTTGTCAAAAAATTTGGGGAAACACTTACCAAAGGAGCCCTAACTTGGTATTATCTTCTTCCTGAAAATTCTATTGACTCTTTCGCTGAGCTTGCAGATTCGTTTATAAAAGCACACTCTGGTGCACAAAAAGTTGAGAAGAGAATGGAAGACATATTCAAAATAAAACAAGGAGACACGGAACTACTCTGTGAGTTTGTAGACAGGTTTCAACGAGAAAGAATGCAGTTACCCAGGGTGCCTGATAATTGGGCAGCCATGGCATTTGCAAGAAACCTAAATGATAAAAGCTCAGAAGCCACGAGACAACTTAAGGAAAGTCTAAGAGAATTCACTGCTACACCATGGAACGATATATATAACAGGTACAATACTAAACTCAGAATAGAAGAAGATATCATTGTTCGTTCGAGAGATGAAGGTCATTCCAGATCCAGACGTCCTGAATCAGATAGAAGATTAGGTAAAAATAAGTATTATCCTTACTTAGGACCCTCGGGATGATATCCGCTCGAGGTTCGAAAATACTAGGTCGGACTATAAACCACAAGGAAGAGACATAGTCTTACCCTCGTCTAGATCCAGAAAAGATCGAGATGAATGACCTAGAGGTAGTACTCAAATTGGGGATCATACCTTTAATGTAAGTACTACTGAACTTGTCTCAATATTGAGGAACATTGGAGACAAGGTTAAGTGGCCCAAAGATATGCGGTCAAATCCAAGAAGAAGAAACCCAGATCACTGGTGTGAATTTCACAACGATCATGGGCACAAAACTGCGGATTGCAGATTTTTACAAGGTGAAGTAGAAAATTTATTAAAACAGGGCTATTTAACAGAATTGTTTAGTGATAAAGGTAAACATGCATATATGAGGAACATGCAGGAGCCCCCAAAGCATCCTTCTCCAAAACAAACTGTTATCGTGATACAC
>ML412131.1:84592-125957 GCA_005239525.1 Nicotiana knightiana | reverse complement strand
AGATATGACAGGCATCCCACCAGAAGTGATGACTCATAAACTAAATGAAGATCTATCCTTCGTACCTGTTAATTAGAAGAAAAGAAAGCAAGGACCATTCAAGAACTAAGTGATCGATGAAGAGGTACATAAACTCTTGAAGATTGGTTCGATACAAGAGGTAATGTACCCTAACTGGCTAGCAAACACCGTGGTAGTACCTAAGAATAATGGCAAGTGGAGATTATGCGTAGATTATACTGAATTAAATAAAGCATGCCCCAAAGATTCATTCCCATTGCCACATATAGATCAAATGATAGATGCCACAACAGGTTAAGAATTATTAAGCTTCTTAGATGCATATTCTGGTTATGATCAGATTAAAATGAATCCCTCAGATGAGGAAAAAACTTCCTTCATTACAAACAGGGGGACTTACTGTTATAAAGTTAGCCTTTTGGCTTAAAAAATGCTGGAGCCACCTATCAAAGGTTAGTGAATAAAATTTTCCAGGAACATCTTAGAAAGACGATGGAAGTCTATATTGATGATATGTTGGTAAAATCAACACAAGCACAAGACCATTTCCAACACCATTTCCAGGTATAATATGAAGTTAAATCCATAGAAATGCGCTTTTGGAGAGCAATCAAGAAAATTTTTGGGTTTCCTTGTATCAAACAGAGGAATAGAGGTAAATCCCGCTCAAATTAAAACCATAGAGGAAATACCTGATATTTTAACAAATAAAAAGGAAGTTCAAAGACTGACAGGGAAAATAGCAGCTTTGGGTAGGTTTATTTCTAAATCTTCCGAAAAAAGTATTAAATTCTTCTCAGTTCTCAAAAAGCAGAATCAGTTCGAATGGACTAAAGAATGTCAGCAAGCCCTCAAGAATCTGAAGATTTATCTGTCGAAACCACCATCGCTTTCAAAGCCAAAAGAAGGGGAAAGATTGTACATCTACTTGGCTGTCTCAGAAACTGCTGTAAGTGCAGTATTGGTAAGAGAAGAAAAAGGGAAACAATCAGCTGTCTATTATGTAAGTAAAACTTTGCTAGATGCTGAGACTAGATATCCACATCTGGAAAAGCTAGCCTTAGCTTTAATAATGGCATCTAGAAAATTACGACCCTATTTTCAATGCCACCCAATCACCGTTGTGACCTCATATCCTTTAAGAAATATTCTGCATAAACAGGAATTGTCAGGAAGATTAGCCAAGTGGGCCATAGAATTAAGTGAGCATGAAATAACCTATCAACCTAGGACTGCAATTAAGTCTCAAATACTATCTTATTTTGTTGCTGACTTTCGTAATAGCATTGTATCTGAAGTAGAAAAAGAGTTACAACTCTTTAACGGTGTTAATCCAGGCCTATGGGCCTTATTCACCGATGGTTCTTCAAATATAAAAAGCGTCGGCTTAGGCATAGTCTTGATATCACCCACGGGTGAAAACACACGACAAGCTATCAAGTGTTATCCTATAACTAACAATGAAGCAGAGTACGAAGCTGTTATTGCAGGGCTTGAACTCGCACGGGAGTTCTCAATCGAGCAAATTGTGATCAACAGTGACTCCCAACTGGTAGTAAATCAGATACAGGGGACTTACATCGCTCGAGAGACTAGAATGCAACAGTATCTTGAAAAAGCATGAGAGCTCGTGAGACAATTCAAAACATGGAAGGTAATGCAAATACCTAGAGAGGAAAATGCAGAAGCAGATACACAAGCTAACCTCGCAGCAGTCACGGAATTAACAAACAAAGACAATACAATGGCCATTCAACTATTTCATTCAATAATAGACCAGGACAGGAATGAGGTAACTTTCAACAACCTAACCTTTGACTGGAGAAACGAAATTCTTAATTTTTTTGCAGAATGGCACCGTACCTGAAGACAGGAAAGTAGCTCAAGCACTTCGCCGCAAAGCTGCACGGTACTGCCTTACTCGCAACTCACTTTATCACAAGATGTTCGGAGGACCCTAGCTAAATGCCTCAAACCTAACCAAACGGAATTTGTGATGAAAGAAGTCCACGAAGGGCAATGTGGAAATCACTCAGGGGCGAGATCCTTAGTGAAGACACTAATCAGAGCCGGATACTATTGGCCTAAGATAGAAGAAGAAGCTGAAAATTTCGTACCCAAATGTGACAGATGCCAAAGGTTTGCCNGGACCTCTTCCCACAGCTAAAGGACATGTACGGTTTTTACTCGTACTAACCGACTATTTTACAAAATGGGTAGAGGCAGAACGTTCAAACAAGTGCGAAAAAAGGAAGTTAAAAGCTTCTTATGGCGAAACATAATATGCCGCTTTGGAATACCAAAGGAAATCGTGTGTGATAATGGCCCACAATTCATAGGCTCGCAAATCACAGAATTCTTCAAAAGTTGGCAAATCAAGCGGATCACTTCAACGCCGTACCACCCCGTGGCTAATGGTTAATCTGAGTCAACGAATAAGGTCATCATCAACATTCTAAAGAAGCGGCTGGATAAAGCCAAAGGAAATTGGCCTGATGAGTTACTAGTGGTACTATGGGCATGCAGAACAACTTCAAAGATAGCCACGAGAGAAACTCCGTTCGCACTTGTTTATGGCTCAGAAGCCTTAATACCCGTGGAGATTGGCGAACCAAGCATAAGGTTCTCAACAGCCATGGAAGGTGAAAATGAAGATGAATTAAGGACCAACCTGGACCTGCTCGAACCACGGAGAGAAGCAACATTGATACTGATGGCAGCTAAAAAACAAATCATAGAGCGTTATTATAACCGTGAAACTCATCTCATGTACTTTAAGATTGGGGACTTCGTCCTCAAAAATGTTTTCCAATCAACGAAAGAAGCAGGTGCAGGAAAGCTAAATCCAAACTGGGAAGGACCTTACAAAATCCGAGGCATAGCTGGGAAAGGCGCCTATGAGTTGGAAGCTATGGACGACAGAGTTCTACCAACAAGCTGGAACGCCATCCATCTAAAGAAGTATTACTTCTAAAAGAAAAGAATACCCCCCGTCAGGTATCACACGTTCGATTTTATTTTGAACATTTAAAAATTTTACTAACTTTTTTAGATGATAGGCACAAAGCTAACCCATCACCAGATGATGATATTAGACCTGCAAAGACGCGAGGAAATAACACAATTCCCGGTCTAGGGTTACACTTTCTGATGGACGTTTTAAAAAGTGTTAAGTAGTAATCATCTAAAAACTATATACCTTCGAATCCGGAATGTTTTTCCTTTTCAGGAAAAGGACCACAAGGAAGGAATAATCAAGTGCTCAAGATTTCATTCGTCAAAGCTCAAACACTTGGGGGACAATACAGTATGGAAGGCTAAGACAAAGCAAAGAAGACTATCAGAAAGTAAAAAGCTCGAGCTTGAAGACCCATCTACCCAACGAGACTAGTGACACGAGCAAAATCGAAAGAAATCAAAAGAGTCATCCAAATACAAAGCCTAATGCAAAAAGCGAAAACCTTCGAACATATTCAGGTTGAAAGGCAAAATATTAGTCACGAGAAAGTAATGTACATCTTTATACTTATTCAAAGTTGTTTTAACAAAAACAGTTAGGGGTAAAAGATCATCATCAATGTACTCATTCAAAAAAAAATTGTTCTCAAATAAAACAGTTATGGATGAAAAGATCTACATCCTTGTATTTTTCAAGAAACTGTTATCAAATAAAAACAGTTACGAATAAGAAAAACATTTCCCTCGCACTTATTAGAAAATTGTTTACAAAACAGTTGCGGGTAAAAACCCCAATCTTTACAAAAATTGTTACTAATAAAAAATAGTTGTTTCCTTGTATTAATATCGAAAAACTGTTACCTATGAAAAATAGTTACGAAATACAAGAGTATATCAAATTGTTAAACAAAAACAGTTGCAAGCATGAGTTTTACACGATAATCAAACACATGTAAAATGTCATAGTAGTTCAAACAAGAAAAACTTTCCTTGGAAACATTCTTAAACATGTGTAAAATCCCTATCACTCTATTGCATTATCATGAAGTTGAGACGTCTATTTCATGCCAATTATAAAGGGCCCTCTTCCATAAACTATGCCTATGACAAAAAGGCACACATTTAATATGACACCGTGCGTATTACAAAAAGGTACGAGTAGTCTAAAGCATTTCCCATGCAAAACTCGAAGGTAAAACTAAAACCTCGAAAAATGAAGCCTGCAAAAGACTTAAAGAGTGAAGCAGAAACTCAACAAAAGTAGAACCAACATTTATATATTAAAACGGCTAAAACTAAGTATTAACTTATACTTAGCCGTATAAAATTTTTATATATACATTGTGGTGCCCCTTAGTTTTCATTTGGGGACTTTAAGGAAATCCAAATTTACCCCCGATGGGACTGGGGGTAACCACCAATTGATACAAAAGGGGGGGGGGGTAAACCAACTAAATCTTTTCAAGAGAGGAGTTGACTTCAGTGGCAGAAGGAGCGGGAGAAACTAGGGATGAAGAGGCACGAGCGGCTGGAATCTCACCATCATGTGAAGAAAGGTTATGACCTTGTTGGGCCTTCTCCATGGCTTCCTTAGTTTTGGCTATTTCAGCACTAAGGTCAAAACCCTCTTGACTTATTTCCATCAACGTGCCAAGGCGAGAATTCATATACGCCCAGCCCACTTCGACGACAGCCACCTCTTCCAAATCTTCATAATCCCTTGCCCACACTTGAAGCTCAACTCTCAATCCGTCCTTCTCGCATCCGCAGCTTCATGGGCGGCCCTTAATGGAACAATCGACTCCTCTAAAGTTTGAGCTTTGTCTAAAGCCCTACGAAGGTCTTCTTAAGTACGAGTGAGTGATTGCACGAGCTCGCCTGAGTATTCCTCCTTTTGCCCCAACAAGTTCTTCAAGTCTCTAATCTCCTCTGAGGCACAGGACAGCTGCTCCGCCAACTAAGACTCCAGAGCACTCTTATCTTTATCAGCTTAACTGCAAGAAACCCTCTCCACTGCCAGTTCTGCTGCCATGAGTCTCATCTGACGCTTCAAGGTACTCCTTTCCTCTTCTAAAGCATCCATGTCAATCCTTAGGCTAACATACTGTGCTCTCCAATTATCAACATCGACATGCAACTCTTTTGTCTCTTGGTCTGTGTTTGAAATCCTCTTCATAAGCTCCATGCCTATAAGGTTAATCTACAAGAAATAAACCAGTCAGATATGGTAAATCTCATATTCGAGAGTGAAAGAGGATAACTTGCATCATACCTTCAAAGAAGTATGCACGACCTTATTGGCTCATGTAAGAGCACCGTGGATGGATAGCTTTACTTTCTCAGAGGGTCCTATCAAAGGCTGGAGCCACAGTTCGGGCTCACCCGTTTTCATGAAAAGGTTCCCCTCAGCTAGAACCTCTATTACCACTTGCCGCATCCCTCTACTGGAAGACCCTACTTCCCTAACGGAAGGCATGGAAGCAGGCAGAGATGGAAAAACAACATGAACGGAAGTTTGAGGAGCTGGAGAAGCCACGGGCAAAGCAGCAGGCACAGAGAGTTGAAAAGTTGAAGAAGTTACTGGCAAAGCAACAGCAGAAGTTGAAATAGACAAAGGAACAGACGAAACAACTTCTCTCAAAGAAGCAGTAAAGACAACAGCCAAAGGGGCATCGTCAGGAGAAAGATCAACACCCTCATGAATAGGGGAATATCAAAACATCATCAAGGACAGGGGGCTCAATCACAGACACGGAAGGCAAGGTTGAGGCTGTAAGCTCATCATCTAAAATCATTCGCCTTCTTCGTGGCCTGTGCACTAAAGCACCCTCTTCTTCCTCTTCTACGGAATGAGACTCACTAATCTTCCTCTTCGAGGAAGATGAACCAATAATAATTTCCTGGGCCTGAGCCAAGGACATTTTCGGGATAGATGAAGCAGACACCCCACGAGCAGAGAACCCTATTAAAAATGGAAAAAAGTTAAATGATAAAAAAAAAAGACTCGAGTAAGGAAAAAAGCAAGAACTAGAGCTTCACTTACCGTAGGTCTTTACTTGCCAACCATACCTCCCAGCGAGGTACTTCCAAGATCTTTCTTCTGAAGGAGCAACATATAACAATTTTTCTACCCAATCACGAATACCGGAGACATTCTCAACAGTATTCATGATTGCTGAGAGAAGAAAAAACAGACACGGTGTTAATAAAACATCTCAAGTCAAAACAAGAAAAAGTAAATGTAAGCTAAAGCATACTCACGTGCGCGATTCCACTTCTCAGGGAAGGGAAGATTTTCTTCACCCACTAAACCAACAGTGGGTACAACAACATACCGGAGGTACCAACCCCTATCCTTATCATTTCTAGGGGTTACCAGCACTCTTTTGCTTCTAGCAGTCAGAGTAAAAACCCCTTCACGAAATAAGGTAAGAGAGTAGAGGTGAATAAAATGGTTGAAGGTAAAAGGAACTGAGGCTAAAGAAGCCAAACACCTAAGATATGCGACAACTCGCCACACAAGCGGGCCAACTTGTCCTAAGCAGATATTGAAAAAAATGGCAAAATTCAATTATAACTGGGTCAATGGGGGATCTAAACCCTAAAGTGAAAGGATACGTATAAACAAAAGAATATCCCGTCTTGTAAGACATTATTCTTTGATTACTATTCGGAATATAGACAGGAAAGTCAGACCTCCAAAAGCACTCCTTACAAACAAGGTAAATCTGACCCTCAGTTATAAGGGTTGGATATCTTTCGACACTATCAAGAGAAGAAGATTGATCTACTAGAACTTGACTAGCCCTAGAAAAAACAAACTTAACAGGGACAATTTCATCGACTCCAGGTTCACGAAGGCGTTCTCCTCTACCTCTATACAAGGACCGAGAAACCCTAAACCTCGAAGAAACTGGAGATCTAGTGGAAGGAGGAGGATCTATTTGAGAATAAGATGAGACCCTCAAAGGAGTGGATCCTAGACTTCTAAGTCTACCACCCCTCCGACTCCTAGTCGGAGCAGAAGATGGCGTTAAACTTTCAATATCTATTACTCTTTGAGGTTGCTTTCAAGAAGACATGTTTACAAAGGAAAAGAAGATAGTTTTTTTACGNGCAGAACCAATCTGAAAAGGACATGTGGTATGAGCATTAAATGGAAGTGACAAACGACGCCTATGGTGCAGAGAAGGATACAATGATTCAAGGAAAAGCGGCGGCAAAATATTCCCGCCATAAAGAAATATCCACTTACCAAATATCAATCGTTAAAATATATGGTAAGTGGGAGGACTATCTGTATTGGTAAAAAAGAGTTTCACACGTAAGCCAACTTTTGATAACTTATCCAGTCACGTGGAAACAGGAAAACGCGACAGCTGTATGAGATTCTTGGAAGAGGTACGGTACAAAGAGGCACGGTTCAGTAAATCCACAAACTTATCAGTCACGGGAAACACAACTTGATCAAAATGGCAGAGAGGCACGGTCAATATGAATCTAGACAAAGCTACGGGCAGATTCAAGGACCCATAATTGATTACTCGAACGTTATGTAACCGAACCCCAACTACCGTTATCCTTTGTAACGCCTAATTAATGTCATAATTAGTCATTAATAAGTAACCATATCAAGATTCGTACGTTATAAGAATCTCCTATACAAGGGAGGGGAATACAGCTTGTAAATGCATCTGATTCCCGAATACAATTAACTTTGATTTTTTATATTTCTGCAATACTGTCTATTATTCATTTTTCTCCATTACCTTGATTATCAGTAGCCCGTATTCATCTTAAAAATAAGATTTAGTCAAAGGGTCTAATTCTTTGGTTAAACAATGAAACCCTGGACTTCATATTTCTCACTATTTTTAGAATGGCGCACATGTCATATGACGAGTATGTGGCACACACTGATTTCTGGATTGGACTTTATACTCTCCGCGACAACTATTCAATTGCGTATTTTTACTCTAAATCATATGTTAAATTGTGTTCTATAACTATAGATATATTTGGGCTATAAGCTATGTTTGGGGCCTCGTGCCGACTTGTTGGGACCCCTTGGGGGCTTTTTAATGTTATTTCCTCACTGTTGATTTATGATTTACACTCGGTCATGTTATATTTAACTGATTTCAAAACTCAACCTTATTTACAATATTTTGAGATATTAAATGATGCTTTTGTGTCGAGTACCCCATTTTACTGATACGCCCGAGGGGCTATTGAGAGTTTCTGACTGAGTGAGGCCGAGGGCCTGATTTTGAGGATATGATACGCCACGAGGTGGCTTGCTATTAGCGCTTGAGCTGAAGGAGTCCCTCCGGAGTCTGTACACACCCCTAGTGAGCGCAGGTACCTACTGAGTGCGAGTGCCGAGTGACGAGTGACTGGGAGGCATGAGTGACAGTGAGGTTGCCCGAGGGGCTGATACTGAGTGGCTGTGAGTTGTTGAGTGATGTTCTGCCCGAGGGGCTATTTATGACTCATTTCATTTTACACTAAATTCTTCAGGTATTTTATTTCTGAAACTGTTGGAAAATATATTTTTCAAAGGATTTTACTGTAGTTGGCTTTTAAGGCACGTTGATTTCATACATATATATATATGTATATATTGTTGAAAAGAAAGGTTGTGCATATTTTGAACTGATGATTTGATTTTTTATGTGTTTCTTGCCGCTTAGACTTGATTTATTTTCATTAGTACTGAGTTGGTGTACTCACATTACTCCATGCACCCCTGTGTGCAGATATATGTGCTGATACCGAGCGTTATCCATCTATTCCGTGCGGAGCCGGAGTTTGGGACATAGAGGTAGTTGTTCAACGTCTGCATCATCTCTGTTTTCCCTTCTTATGTGTTACTTAGTTATTCGTTCGGAGGTTTTGTATTATAATAGTAGACTTTTTGGTATATTTCTTAGATGATAATGACATGTTGACTCCGGATTTTGGGGATTGTTTAGACTGTTTAACTGTTTATTTTGCCTAATGGATTCAGTAATTCTATACACTTTTATGAAATGTTGAAAATGGTTGGGATTTTTGAAAGAAACTGTAATTATGTGATTATTGACTAGCCTAGTCCACGATAGGCACCATCACGGCCGGTTTAGGATTTGGGGTCGTGACAAGTTGGTATCAGAGCCTAGGTTACATAGGATTCAACAGTCATGAGCAGGTTTAGTAGAGTCTTGCAGATCGGTACGGAGACGTCTGTACTTATCTTTGAGAGGCTGCGGAATCCTTAGGAAAAATCTCATTTTCTTGTATTTCGTGGTGCCATTTTGTTGATTCTGGAAATCTAAACTTCTGTTGTTTGCTTCTCTTACAAATGGTGAGGACTCGCGCTACCGATCAGGGCGATCAACCACCAGCTAGATCGGCGACAGTTCGAGGCCGCGATCGAGGTCGTGGTAGAGGTAGAGGGCCAGCTCGTGCAACAGCCAGGGCAGTATCAGTTGATCCCCCTACTATTCAGGATTAGGTTCCCGCCGCAAATGCTCCAGCGGGACAGACTCAGTCACCGACAGTGCCTATTGTTATTCCGGGTCTTCAGGAGACCTTGGCTCAGATCTTGACTATGTGTACCACCCTTGCTCAGGCAGTACCCGCTACTTCTCAGGCCGGGGGAGGCAGTCAGACTCCAGTTGCCCGGACCCCTGAGCAGGTTACTCAGGGCCATCAGACACCGGGGGCGGTTCTAGCCCAGCCGGTTACTCCAGTTTGGGACTTCGTGGTTCCAGCTATGCTAGAGGACGAGCAACGTAGACTGGAGAGGTTTAGTAGACTTCAGCCTCTGACATTCAGTGATGCTGAGGGCGAGGATGCCCAGGGTTTTCTGGATAAGTGTCAGAGGATGCTGCGTACTACCTGGATTTTGGAGACCAGTGGGGTCTCATTTGCTACTTTTTAGTTTTCTAGTGCTGCTTTCACTTGGTGGGAGTCTTTTGAGAGGCGTAGGCCTGTTGGTTCAGCACCCCTCACCTGGCAGCAGTTCTCCACTATCTTCTTGGAGAAGTATGTACCCCAGTCTCACAGGGAGGATCAACGCAGACATTTTGAGCAGCTGCGTCAAGGGGAGCTATCAGTTATGCAGTATGAGATGCGGTTTTCGGAGTTGGCTCGTCATGCCACCGAGTTGGTCCCTACTGATAGGGAGAGGATTAGGAGGTTTGGGGATGGCCTCACTTATTAGCTCCGCCTATTTATGACTCGGGAGAGAGTATCAGATGCTATATTCAAGCAGGTTGTTGATAATTCTCGAGATATTGAGTCAGTTTGCCGCCAGGAGCGGGAAGGGAGGGAGGCCAAGCGGCCTCGTGGATCGGCTGGTTCTAGTGGTGCTCCTTCCAGGGGCCAGTTTCAGCATGGTAGAGGCCATTCATTCAGGCCTCTTCAGTCAGTTCGCGCAGCCTATAGTGGTACATCTTTGGGGCATGGTCCCCGCAGTTCTTAGCCATGTCGTTCTTCATTCGGTGCCCTCCCAGCCTAGAGTGCAGCTCGAGCACCTCCAGTTCAAAGTTCCTCTATGCATGAGTCTTCTAGTGGCCATTCTGGTGCTAGGGGTTTCTATCAGTCCTCGTCTCCAGCTCCAGGGAGTTGTTTTGAGTGTGGAGAGTTTGGGCACATGTGGAGGCAGTGTCCTCTTCGTCCCGGTGGTTCTTCTCAGCAGAGGGGCCAACCCTCGACTTCAGCTCCAGTTACTTCACCACCCGCCCAGGCAGCCAAGGGTGGTAGTTAGTCGGCTAGAGGCCGCCCTAGAGGGGGAGGTCGAGCAGGTGGAGGTCAGGCTCGTATGTATGCATTTCTAGCTAGGCCATATGCTATGGCCTCCGATGCAATGATCGTAGGTATTGTCTTAGTCTGTTGCCAAGATTCTTTAGCTTTATTTGAACCTGATTCTACATATTCCTTTGTTTCTTCATATTTTGCCCATTTTCTGGATATGCCCCGTGAATCTTTAGTTACATCTGTTCGTGTGTCTACTCCGGTGGGCGATACTGTTGTTGTGGACCGTGTGTATCGAGCGTGTGTAATATCTATTGGAGGTCTGGCGACCCGAGTGGACCTACTGTTACTCAGCATGGTCGATTTTGATGTGATATTAGGCATGGATTGGTTATCTCCGTGTCATGTTGTTCATTATTGTCACGCCAAGACCGTGATTTTAGCTATGCCGGGATGTCCGAGGGTTAAGTGGGCAGGTTCTTCTGAGTATATGCCTAGCAGGGTGATTTCCTACCTGAAGGCTCAGCGCATGGTTGAGAAAGGGTGTTTATCTTATATGACTTTTGTGAGGGATGTTAGTGGTGAGACCCCCACTATTGATTCAGTTCCTGTGGTCCTTGAATTTTCGGACGTGTTTCCTGCAGACTTGCCAAGCATGCCACCTGACAGGGACATTGATTTTGGTATTGACCTGGTGCCAGGTACCCAGCCTATTTCTATTCCACCTTATCGTATGGCACCAGCGGAGCTAAAAGAATTAAAGGAGCAGCTTCAGGAACTCCTAGATAAGGGGTTTATTCGGCCTAGTGTGTCACCTTGGGGTGCACCAGTGTTGTTCGTGAAGAAGAAAGACGGTTCTATGCGTATGTGTATTGATTATCGGCAGCTGAACATGGTTACGGTGATGAACCGGTATCCCTTTCCTCGTATAGATGACTTTTTTAATCAGTTGTAGGGTGATAGGGTATTTTTCAAGATTGACTTGCGTTCCAGCTATCAAGAGTTGAAGATTCAGGGGCCAGACATCCCGATGACTGCTTTTAGGACTAGATATGGTCATTATGAGTTTCTGGTTATGTCTTTCGGGCTGACCAATGCCCGAGCAGCTTTTATGCACCTGATGCATAGTGTATTCCGGCCTTATCAGGACTCTTTCTTCATCATGTTTATTGACGATATCTTGGTGTATTCCCGAGCTCGGGAGGATCCTGAACAACGTTTGAGAGTTGTGCTTCAGACCTTGAGGGAGAAGAGACTGTATGCGAAATTTTTAAAGTGTGAGTTCTGTCTTGATTCAGTAGCGTTATTGGGGCATGTGATGTCCAGTAAGGGTATTCAGGTTGATCCGAAGAAGATAGAGGCGGTGCAGAGTTGGCCTAGACCGTCATCAGCTACCGAGATTCGCAGTTTCCTTGGTTTGGAAGGGTACTATCGCCGTTTTGTAGAGGGTTTCTCATTTATTGCAGCACCTATGACCAGACTGAACCAGAAGGGTGCTAATTTTAGGTGTACTGAGGAGTGTGAGGAGAGCTTTCAGAAGCTCAAGTCAGCTTTGACTACAGCTTCGATATTGATTTTGCCTACGGGTTCAGGTTCTTATACAGTTTACTGTTATGCCTTGAGAGTTGGCCTTGGAGCGATTTTGATGCAGGATGGTAGGGTAATTGCCTACGCGTCCAAACAGTTGAAGGTGCACGAGAAGAATTATCCAGTGCACGATCTTGAGCTAGCAGCTATTGTCCACGCCTTGAAGATTTGGCGTCATTATTTGTATGGAGTGCATTGTGAGAGTTTCACTGATCAACGTAGTTTGTAGCATTTGCTTAAGTAGAAGGATCTGAATTTGCATCAGAGGAGGTGGTTGGAGCTTCTCAAGTATTATGACCTCACCATTTTATATCATCCGGGGAAGGCCAATATAGTGGCTGATGCCCTGAGTCGAAGAGCAGAGAGTTTGGGGAGTCTAGCCTACCTTCCATTAGCAGAGCGGCCATTATCACTTGATATTCAGGCTTTAGCGGGTCAGTTGGTGAGATTGGATCTATCATAGCCTACGCGGGTATAGGCTTATGTAGCCTCCAGGTCTTCTCTTTATGATCAGATTAGACCATGCCAGTATGATGATCCACACTTGCTCATTCTTCAGGATAGGGTCCGTCGCGGTGATTCCAGAGATGTCGTTATCGGTGATGATGGGTCATGAGGATGTAGGACCGGATTTGCGTGCCCAATGTGGATGGACTTTGAGATTTGATTCTAGATGAGGCCCATAGTTCGCGGTATTCCATCCATCCGGGTGCCGCAAAGATGTATCAGGATCTGAGGCAACATTATTGGTGGAGGCGGATGAAAAGGGATATTGTGGAGTTCGTAGCTTGGTATCTCAACTGTCAGCAGGTCAAACATGAGCATCAGAGACCAGGTGGATTACTTCAGAGATTAGATATTCCGGAGTGGAAGTGGGAGAGGATCACCATGGACTTTGTAGTTGGGCTCCCACGGACTTCGAGGAGGTTTGATGTTATATGGGTTATTTTGGATCGGCTGACTAAGTTCGTGCACTTCATTCCTGTTGGTACTACTTATTGTTTGGAGCGGTTAGTTGAGATTTATATTAGGGAGATTGTCCGATTGCATGGTCTCCCAGTTTCTATCATTTCTGACAGAGGTACTCAGATCACATCTCAGTTTTTGAGGGCCGTGTAGAGAGAGTTGGGTACTCAGGTCGAGTTGAGCACAACGTTTCATCCTCAGACCGACGGGTAGTCGGAGCGTACTATTCAGATTTTGGAGGATATGTTGTGTGCTTGTGTCATTAATTTTGGGGGTTCATAGGACCAGTTTCTTCCACTTGCGAACTTTTCATATAATAATAGCTATCAGTCGAGTATCCATATGGCCCCGTATGAGGCTTTATATGGTAGGCGGTGTAGATTCCGGTTGGTTGATTCGAGCTGGGCTAGGCTAGGCTATTAGGCATAGACTTGGCTTAGGATGCGTTGGGTAAGGCGAAGTTAATTCAGGAGCGGCTTCGCACGGCGCAGTCTAGGCAGAAGAGTTACGCGGACCGGAAGGTCTGAGATGTGTCTTTCATGTTTGGGGAGAAGGTGTTGTTGAAGATGTCACCCATGAAGGGTGTTATGAGGTTCGGGAAGAGGGCACAGCTGAGTCCCAGGTTCATTGGGCCATTTGAGGTGCTTCAGAGGATTGGGGAGGTGGCTTATAGACTTGCCTTGCCTCCCATCTTATCGATTATTCATCCGGTGTTCCATGTTTCGATGCTCCGGAAGTATGTAGGTGACCCGTCTCATGTTTTGGACTTCAGCACGGTTCATCTTGAGGGAGATATGTCATATGAGGTAGAGCCAGTGGCTATTTTGGGTCATCAGGTCAAAAAGCTGAGGTCTAAGGATATAGCTTCAGTGAAGGTTCAGTGGAGTGGGCAGCCGGTAGAGGATGCCACCTGAGAGACTGAGCGGGAGATGCGGAACAGATATCCTCACTTATTCGAGACTCTAGGTATGTTTCTAGACCCGTTCAAGGACGAATTTGTTTAAGAGGGGGAGGATGTAATGACCCGGTCGGTCGTTCCGTGAGATTAGCCCCGTTTCCACATTTCTGCTTTATCATACGTTTCTTAGCCAATTTATATTGTGTTGGGTCAGTTGTTTCGGGTTCGGAGTGGTCGTAGTGAGAACTGAGACACTTAGTCTCTTAAACTAGCTTAATAGTTGGAAAAGTCAATTGGGAGTTGACTTATTGGAAAACGACCTCAGAATATGGATTTTATGGCTCGGATAGCTTCGTTAGGTGATTTGGGACTTAAGAGTGTGTTTGGAATGAAGTTTTGATGTCCGGGGTAGAATTAGGACTGAATTGGAAAAAGTTAGTTTTTGGCGATTTCTGGTCGGCAGTGGAAAATAGGCTATCGGGGTCGGAATGGAATTCCAGAAGTTGAGGCAGGTGTCACACCTCTTTTTTCACTACCCCCAGATTAATGAAGGGGTAATAAGGGAGTTTTTCAATTAAAGTGACACTATTCGATTTTGGGATTATTTATTGGTTTCAGAGTCGCCACACGAATTTTTTACGGTGTTCCGGGACATCATTTATTTATTGAAATCCCAAACCGAGGAAATTTTGACTCTGTTTGAAATGTCTGCGACCAGAAATCCGAGTAAGGAATTCTATTAACCCGGGAGAAGGTGTTAGGCATTCCCGAGTTCCGTGGTTCTAGCACAGTCGCTTAACTATTATTATTTGGCCTAAATTTTCTGATTATTTACATATTTTGCCTATTGTGCATTTAGCACTTTTAATTTTTTAAACCGCTTTTAATGTTTATGGATTATTTTGAAACAAGTCACGATGTCGTGCACTTATTTGTTTTTTGGGACATATTATAACTACGCCACATGAAATGCACCCGCAATTACAACATGTGATTTTTATTATAATTTGAAGTTGAAGACGGGGACATGATTTGTCGCACCCGTGTGTAGATTTACGTAGTCAAGACTATGGTAGTGACGGTTTCATAACGCCCATTTGCGGTGATGTTTGAGTTTTCTATGTTTTGAAAGAGCGTTTTAGTTTTAAGATCGATTAGCACGTTTATGGATTATCCTGGACAAGTTACGATGACGTACACTTGTTGGTTTTGAACACATAGAAAAAATGTCACATGAAATGCACCCGTGATTGCTATGTGCATTTTCAGTTGTTTAGAATTGAGGGTCGGGGGCATGAGTTGCCACTCCCGAGTGTAGTTTATTGTAATTTTGAGGTAATGATCAATTTTTGTCAAGTTCCAAAGTAAAGGTATGCATTCTACCTAAGGATTACCTAAAATGATATTCACTAGTCTAAAGACAACATGTTTTGGGCATGAGTTGCCACTCCCGAGTGTAGTTTATTGTAATTTTGAGGTAATGATAAATTTTTGTCAAGTTTCAAAGTAAAGGTATGCATTCTACCTAAGGATTACCTATAATGATATTCACTAATCTAAAGACAACATGTTTTGGGCTATGGCCACTTTTTAGCCCAATTTATCGTTTAACTCTCTGGCCAAAACTAATTGTGACTAATTCAATAAGGGTAAAAGCTATACAACTACATAGAGTATCGTTCCATCATATAGAGAAAGTCGAAATACTAATTTGCAAATCACTTATTTAAAACAGTCAAATGAACACATAGCACCTTGACTAAAATAGTTTTATCAACTTCAAATGACCTAAACTCGTACTTTTTGATATACACCTTGAGTTCTACATATTGCTGTAAATTTGGACTCTTAATAACACGAGATAAATCTGATAAGAGATTACTTTGAATAGCAAATTCATATTTATATATACTTCAAAATTCCTTTGATCTGAAAGTAGTCGTTTCCACAACTTCAATAGGTATTTACGGGGGTCATTTAGACAGGTTGATTTGAACGCTAAATTGTAAGAAAAGATTTAGAAAGGGTGCCTTTCGATTTTTCCGTCAAATCTGAGTGCTTAAAATATTAATGAGTGAAACTTTGTACTTAAATCTGAGAATAAACAGCCTTGAGGCTAAGGGCTCTTCGCATTTTGCAGGCCCTCTGGATAATGCTCAGACCTTGATGGGCCATTATCAATAGTTTGGTCCGTCTTAAACTATCCAGAATAGTCATATTTGAGTCCAGTGGACTCAAAAAAAAATCTGGAGCTAATTATACACATTTTTTGAAAATTATAGGAACACATACATACTGAAAGAAACGACTACTAATATAAATAAATATAATGTCCAGTCTTATATTACAAATAAAGCATATACAAAAGATTGTAATTACGCTATTACATTGTTCTTAAATTAAATACATAAGTTCTAATAATAAGAAGAAAAATAAAAAGAAACAAGGTTAGCTACTGCCCCTGTTCAAGCCAACAAATTTCACACTTTAGGATCTGTATTCTTCGGCTTTTAGTCCCAACTAGACCATACAGAACTCATGTGCGTTGTAAGAGGCTGAATCTGATCATTACATGGATCAAATTCAACCCTTTACATACTGCTCCCCATAGTGATATAAGATATAAGTCATCCAAACCAACATATATATAAACATCTTATGGGGTGCATATCACCATTAAGGGGGTCAGATTCACTACCCTTTAATGTTATTTAATGACTCTATTACGACTTCATGGATATGGAATTAATCCCAGAAGCCTTTTGAAAGATAAATCTACAGTTATAATCATACATAGATGAACAGTCAGATTTTTAACCAGTAATTACAGATTCAGCAGAAGGAAAAGCCACATGTTTTATGCATTTTTCTTAGATTGAATCTGACTATAAAGGAGAGTCTGATTCAAACTTACAGATGCAATCTTGTTTGCCATTTTTAACAACCATACCAGTACTTCAAACAGTATTCATTTGGACACTTTGACTATTCTTGGATTTTTAGGGACTAAATCAGACCATATAAGGGTTCAGATTCTTTACTCTATAGCCCTTTTGATTACATGATGTATACCCTTTATAGGGTGAATTTCAGCCATCTACACTACTGTTTTGTGCACTATTATGGGGTGAATTTGACCATTGGAAGGTCAGATTCATCTATCCTAATGCTGATACTAACCTATCTAGAAATTTTCTTGGTGAATCTCTTTATTGACCAAAGAGACTCAATTGAAAAGCATATTTTTCTGCACTCTTATAGAGAGAGCCTGACCATAGAGAAGGTCAGATTCTATACCTCAGTACAACCTTATTTTTTAATATAGAACTATGAGTATTTGCCATGTTTATATACATTTGGCCTGAAATAACAGAATGTTTAAGCAAGGAGATAGCAACAAAACAAACAGTATTCATCACATTCAACAGGTTCATTAATATGCTAATAAACATCTATACAGTCACATGTACATAAAGCAAGAGAGATAACCTCATTTCATCAATGACAAACTAATTTAAGCAGGGAGAAGAAAAAGAAGATTCTAATTCAAGAAATTTCATTAAGAAAAGATGAGTTAAATACATACCTTTTAAGAGAGAAACAAACAAAGAGACTTGACCAAATAAAGGTCAAGTATGAACAACAAGAAGGAAGAGAGATCAGCAAACAACAAACAGAAAAAACCCAAAGCACACCAACCAGTCCAGCAAGAATAACCCTGAAATCTTGAGTGTGGATGTTTGAAGGAAGAACTTCCAGAAAACCAAAATTCAGCAAAAGGGAAGATAGCAACTGAACTAGGCCATCTACTTATGAACTTGCTTTATAAAAGGGAATCGGATTTTTTTTCTAATAGGACTCTTCTTTTCAAAACCTTCTAAGTAAGACAATATTTCTGAAAAAATGGGAAGGATTCTGTATCCTAGCAGCTCAAAAATGTAAAAAATTCTAACCCCTATTACTCTAAAAAGAGGGTCTACTTATAGGATATTTGGGAATGGGATATTCTTTGAATATTCCCTACCAATACTGAAAAATAGTACCAAAATAGTACATAGGGAAGCTGTCAACCCTATCTTTGGGACAGCTGCCCCTATTCTAAAACATTCTTACCTATTAAAAGACCCTTTTACCATTAAAATTCTACTTTCCTAAGTCTACATTACCTATTGTACCCCTTGGAGTCCCTGAATTTACCATTGGGTAATCAAGGTTAAGCTCACTTTGGGTTATTATTTAACTCTAGNAATCTGAGTGCTTAAAATATTAATGCTTGAAACTTTGTACTTAAATTTGAGAATAAACAGCCTTTAGGCCCTTTAGATGACAACTAGTTTTTCTTAACTGAGGTTGAGTTAATTAATTAAAGATTAATTGATTAAAAGCCTAGAGTTAGCTTTCATACTAACTATCTATGTTTAAGTCATTTAATTATCAGTTTAATTAAACTCAATGGAGGTCAGTCAACTCAGTTCACTTAACTTAGGTTAAATGATCGGTTTTAGTCAATTAACCTCAAACTAATTGTCTTAAACAGATATTTTTTTTAGTTAATTACTTAAGAGGCTACCTAAGTTAATTTCTAGATTGAAGAAGTTGGAATTATTTAAATGTGAGACTAAGTGAATCAATTATTCTTAAACTTAGTTAACTCAAATGCACAATTGAACCTAACTAGTTGTCTTAGATCAATTAAAAGAAATAATTAAGTTGTTGGACCTAATTAATTAGGGTGCTTGATCCCTACTGATTTTGGACCTGTTTTGAGAATGAGGTTAACTAGGTGTTGGTTAATTCTAACTTAGTAAATTATACTTAACCCTTAATGAAATTAGGAGTCTAGTCTCTTTTTAGGAAGTTAGGTTAGATAATTAGCTTAATTAGTTAATTAGGTTCTTAGAGTTGGTTTCTTATTATGTGGTTAAATATCCTAGTCTTGATAGCGTGCCTAATCAATGACCAAAGCTCGGGACTCACATGGGTAATTGACTTGTTAGGATTAGATTTTATTAATAAAATAGGAGGTTAGGAGACTAAATACCAAAGAGTCCTAGTCATCTTATATTCATATTAAACTGGACTGATTGACCTAACAAGTTAAGACCCCTAAGCGAACACATAAGAAATCAGTCAATCAACCAGGATATTCAAGAGGATATAATCAAGAACAAATACATCAAGACCTGAGTTATGTCATTCAAATATCTAAACATGGTTCGATTAATCCAAACTTTTATGATTGAACTAACAATACACAAGGTCAATTAACCCAATGTGAGCTTAATGATAGGAAATAGATACACACTATAGTGAATAAAATCCTAAGTTAGCTACTAGGAAATGAAATCCATCCAGGTTTTGAATTAATCACATAACTAAACAGAATAAAACTAAAAAAGAAAAGACAAAAGGAAAAAAGAAACAGTCAGCCAAAAAGGGACAATGAAAACAGCGGTTAGGCCATTAATTTGTTCATGATTTTCTTAGTCGCACAATCACTCAGGGACTGGAGAATAATAGCTAGCAAAGAAGAAAACAGAGAGCAAAAAGAAAGAAAAGAAGTTAGCTAAACTGAAATAATCTAAAAATGGTGATTAGCAAGAATTTTAGGTTTTAGTAACATGTAAAAACAGTAAATAAGGAAGAAGAATACCCGTTAAAGGGTTTGGCCGGAAATAATGGGAGATTGTCGGAACTTTGTCGGACTCCGGCAGGGTTTGAAAATGACTCAAACCCACGTGAATCTATTGCTCTAGTCAAGAGTAATTGACCCACGAAGGTTTGATCCATTGATTGTCTCTGAATCACCCGGTGGAGGAAGTTAGGGTTTCTGGATTTCTAGATCTAAGATTGGTCGATTTTGGGCGAGTTTTTGGGCAAACTGGTTGTGGGATGGGATTAATGGGGAGGTGAGGATTGTCAGGTGAGAAGTTGGGGTTGATTGGAGGTCGTCCGCCACTGGTAGGCGATTTCCGGTGGGCGGAGCAAGGTGGGAATCCTAGGCGGCTAGGGTTTTTTTAGAAAGAAGAGAGAGAGAGAGAGATGGACGAAGGGGAAAGGAGGGGTAGGGTTTAGTTTGGACATTTATATAGTTTGGGGGGGTGAGTTCCTGGCCGTCCGATCTATTTCGATCAATGGCCAGGATTTAACTCACTAAGCCAAACGGGGTCGTTTGGAGGGGTGCTGGGGCAGGCCGGGTAAGGGATTTAGGCCTGAGTTATTTGAGTGTGTAAGGATTAGGTTTGGGCATGGGTTGTTTCAAGCCCAGGTCTGAAATTGGCTCTTTAAACTAATTAAGCTAATTAAGTTCAAATCTTGTTTAATCCAAAAAATGTAGCAATTAATTTTAAACCTTCTTTTTCATCTATTTACATATTAATTAAGAATAAAACAACCAATTTTATATTCCTAATTAAATCTATGATTTATCGAATAAAAAATCATTAATTTCCTAGTAATTAGTTATTAAAACTACATTACGTTAAATAATCATCATTCGTCTATTATTTATTTAATTATAAATAATAATTTCATAATTCCTTGTTAATAGTGATGCAAAATTTTAATAATTTTAAAAGATGAATTATGGATATGCAAAAATGCAAACAATTCACAATTAATTACTGAAAAATCAACAAAATTCATAAAAACAATTGATTTATTGAGATTTTTATAGGACGATACGGCGAGTAAAAATCACCTGTTCACAGCTGCCCCTCTTTTCTCGGACACACGAAGAGTTTTCGGGCAAAGACAAAGTGAGCAGCAATGAACGACTTTTACCTATTCATATGTTTCATTGTGAAGCGTTTTGAAAAATTTGACCGAACCCTGCTTCAAGGTTGCCTACATATCCTTGGCTATAAAGGAACCAGGTCAGTGTAGTTCTGGAAGTTTTGGTAGCTGGGACTACCGAGTAACTATGGTTTCATTGCGGTTGCTGCTGTTACTGCTGCGGATCTCCTTATTACACCCAAGTACAAAACGAAGGACTAACTAAAACCTATTAGCTGCTAAATTACAAGATTCCTATCTAGAACTGGGTCTTAAGTCTTGATCTTTTTCCGACTTTGACCTGGATCCTGATGCTTGTTAGTCGCAGATGCTGGTTTTGTCTTGTCGTTTCTCGGATCAAACGGGATATACCGGACGGATGACTTTAATCTCGTCCTGAATAGTCCACATCCTCCCCGTTTGTGCACTTTTGGATTCAATCTTCTCTTCCTTCTTTTTGTTTTGTTATTTTGGATCGAAACTTCTTCTTTTGGTCGTCTCGAGTTCCAATGTTCTAGAAACGTACTCTGCGAAAAATCAAGACAAGCGAACAAAATTTTCTACCCCAGTTTTCACTAGGGAAAATTTCGTGAGTTATTGTAATAAAATCTATGCTGCTTTATTATTGAAAGCAATAAAAGGCCGGGAACTGTGTACCCAGAGTGAATGCCGACTAGAGGGGTGGATACCCTATGCCTGAAAGGTGAAATCAACTAGGGATTGGAGGCCCTATGTTGGGAAAAGATCGACAGGTTATGCTGTCATCGAGAAGAGATCACCAGGTTATGCCGGTGTCTGGGGAAGAATCAACAGGTTATGTTGTTGTCACAAAAGAGATCACTGGGTTATGCCAATGTCTGAAGATAATCAACAGTTTATGTTGTTGTCAGAAAGATCACCAGGTTATGCCGGTGTCTGGAAAGGTTAATAGGTCATGCTGTTGCCTGAAAAAGAGATCACTGGGTTATACCAGTGTCTGAAGATGATCAACAGGTTATGCTGTTGTTAGGAAGATCACCAGGTTATGCCGGTGTCTGGAAAGGTTAACAGGTCATGTTGTTGCCTGGAAAAGAGATCACTGGGTTATGCCAGTGTTTGAAGATGATCAACAGGTTATGCTGTTTCCTGAAATAAAGATTACTGGGTTATGCCAGCGTCTGAAGATGATCAACAGGTTAAGCTGTTGTCAGAAATAGAGATTACTGGGTTATACCAGTGTCTGGAGATGATCAACAGGTTATGCTGTTGTCAGAAAGATCACCCGGTTATGCCGGTGTCTGGAAGGTCAACAGGTTATGCTATTGCCTGGGGAAAAGGGAGTGATCAACAGGTTATGTTGTTTTTAGAAAGATCACCAGGTTATGCCGGTGTCCGGAAAGGTGAACAGGTTATGCTATTGCCTAGGGAAAAGGGAGTGATCAATAGGTTATGCTGTTGTCAGAAAGATCACTAGGTTATGCCGGTGTCTGGAAAGGTCAACAGGTTATGCTGTTGCCTGGGGAAAGGGAGTGATCAACGGTTATGTTGTTGTCAGAAAGATCACCAGGTTATGCCGGTGTCTGAAAAGGTCAACAGGTTATGCTGTTGCCTGGGGAAGAGGGAGTGATCAACAGGTTATGCTGCTGTCAGAAAGATCACCAGGTTATGCCGCTGTCTGGAAAGGTCAACAGGTTATGTTGTTGCCCCGGAAAAGAGATCACTGGGGTTATGCCAGTTTCTGTTTGGGTACGGGACCCTACGTTGGCATCAACTGAGGACTGGGATATCCTTGGTTGGAAAATGTTTGGCTAGGGGTTAAGGGTCATGTGCTACTTTTAGGGTTGCATCATATTCAACTTCACTTCTTCTCCTTTTTATATATATGCGGGAAAAGATTTTGGAGGAAACTTCCTTTTCTTTGGAGTCAATGTTGCAACGCTCTATCTAGCTCTTGCGCAATTCCTTCTGATTGCCTCTGCTTTTACCCGGTTGATTTTGCACCTGTTTCCTATTTTCAAACAAAGAACACTTTGTTAGTTTGAAACGGTGGTTGGTTTTGCGGCCTTGATTTTCAACTGCTTGATCTCAGTTCTTTTGATGGAGATCTCAACCACTTGCTTGTTTGCTTGCTGGGGATTGGGTTTCATCTCTAATCCCGGGGGCCTTTCACCATGGCGATCGGTCACGTGGGACCCACCATTTTATTTTGCCTTTGTAGGCTTTTTACTTGCTTTCTCTTTTGGATTTCCAGAGTATTGGGAGGAGTTTTGGCCCCTCAAATTCTGCTGCGACGGTTAGTCGCGTGGGACTTAATCTTTCCAACTTTATTTCTCCTTTATTGGCTTTTCATTCCTGACTTTTCTTCCAACTATAACTTTGGGTCATTTGGAACATTTCGGCTTCTCAAACCCTGTTAAGATGGTTAACCATGTGGGGCTCAACCTTTCAACTTTATTTGCCTTTATAGGCATTTCAATTTGACTTTCTCCTTTCAAGGTTTTGAGTTTGAATCATCGGCCATTGTGGACAGTCGGGATCGACTCGATGTCCTCGACGAGGCTGGGTGCCTTTTGCATATTGACCCGCGTCAAATGAGAGCCCTGTAAATTAGTCTTGCCATCTTTTCTTTGCCTTAGTTTCGGGACAGAGTTGGACTGAAAGGGATTCGATAGAATGAACAATGAATTTAATCAAGAGGTATCCCTTTCGGGGAAAGAAAATAAAGACTTATGTGGAGTGCATGCGGGCTTTAATGAACATGACATGCCCTTTGGACTAGATGCCTGATCCGTGTAAACCGACCGACTCTCAGAAATTCATCACAACTATTACCTCGAGATTGAGAAACCTTGCCCCGGATTGTGTCCATGTCAGTGACCTATTATCCTTTTCGATCAGTGGCGCCCTTTGCGGGTTTTTGCCAACTAACCTCTCTTATTTCTCTTCTTACCGTCGCCTTGTAGTGCTCTTTACGAGTTTTCACTAACAAGAATCTCTCATTTTCAATCTCTCCACTCACTGTTGCCTCACAGTGCCCGTGTGGGTTTTCACCGATAAGACTCTCTCATTTTCAATTTCTCTACTCACCGTCGCCTTACAGTGCCCGTGTGGGTTTTCACCGATAAGACTCTCTCATTTTAATTTCTCTCACTGCTTGTATCTGCTCCGAAGAACTGTATCTTCCAATTTTGGACATCTTTGCTGATTGATCGGAAGTACTTGAACAGGGTTTTTGGTGAAAAGAATTTGTATTGAATTACAACATTGGAAATTTTTATGCGCAAACATCGCTGAACATAGCATTTGCCCCAGCTTAAACTCTTGGGGAAATGTGAAATTTTTATTTTGGTGTGACTGAACCCCAGGGAGAGGCTGCCTACGTATCCTTTCGGAATCAAGTCAAACGTAGTTCAGGAAACTTTTGTTGTTGTTTTTGTTTCTTTTTGATTTTTTTTTTGATAAGAACTTCGGGTTCCAAAGAGGGTAATCAAAGAAGAGTAACCGACTCAAAGGGTTTTCAAAAGGGTTAATGTTGTTTGGGTAACGAGAATGAAAGCCTTCGTCATCCCAAGCGGAGAACACTTGCAAATATATAGAGGATCAAACATAGTACCTTTTGGCAGCATTTGCATTGACAGCCGTTTCGGGGTCATTTCCTTTGATGTCTCCTAGGTATAATGCTCCTTTTGGTAGCAATTTCCTTATGATGTATGGACCTTTCCAATTTGGGGCGAATTTTCCTTTCGCTTCTTCGTGGTGTGGGAAGATACGTCTTAAAACGAGTTGCCCTACCTCGAAGTTCCTAGGTCGCACTTTCTTGTTATAAGCACGGGCCATTCTTTGCTGGTATAACTGTCCGTGGCATACTGCGGCCATTCTTTTCTCATCAATCAGAGTTAATTTCTCTAGTCGGGTCTTGACCCACTCATTGTCTTCAATTTCTGCTTCGACAATAACCCGAAGGGAAGGAATTTCAACTTCAGCGGGTATCACGGCTTCTGTGCCATAAACCAATAGGTAAGGGGTAGCTCCCACCGATGTACGCACGGTCGTGCGGTATCCTAACAATGCAAAAGGCAACTTTTCATGCCATTGTCTAGATGTTTGAATCATTTTCCTGAGAATTTTCTTGATGTTTTTGTTTGCTGCTTCAACGGCGCCATTTGCTTTGGGCCGGTAAGGGGTCGAGTTGCGGTGTGTTATCTGGAACTGTTCACACACCTCTCTCATCAAGTTACTGTTTAGATTTGCAGCATTGTCGGTAATGATAGTTTTTGGGATACCAAAGCGACAGATGATATTAGTGTTCACGAAATCCACCACCACTTTCTTAGTGACAGCTTTGAACGTGACGGCCTCTACCCATTTCGTGAAATAGTCGATAGCAACCAAAATGAATATGTGCTCGTTTGATGCCCTTGGCTCGATTGGCCCAATGACATCCATTACCCAAGCAACAAATGGCCAGGGTGCCGACATAGGATGCAGTTCTGAGGGTGGCGCATGGATCTGGTCGCCATGTATTTGACACTTATGGAACTTCTGGACGAAACCCAAATAATCTTTCTCCATGGTCATCCAATATTATCCAGCCCGCAAGCTTTTCTTCGCGAGGACGTACCCATTTATGTGGGGACCGCATACTCCTGAGTGGACCTTGCCCGTGATCTTTTCAGCTTCTTTGGCGTCTACACATCTTAACAGATTTAGATCGGGTGTCCTTTTATACAGTACTTCCCCACTTTGGAAGAAACTGCTGGCGAGCCTTCAGATGGTTCTCTTTTGGTCTCTGTTGGCCTGCTCGGGATATTCTTTTGTCCTCAAAAATCTTTTAATATCATGATACCATGGTTGGACATCAGACTCTACTTCGACCGTGTTGCAGTAACCATGTATTTCCTTGATTTGGATCTCCAATGGGTCTATGCAAACATTACCTGGATAGGGCAGCATTGCAGCTAGGGTGGCCAGGGCGTCAGCTAACTTATTGGGCACCGAGGAATATATCTGAACTCGACGGTTTTGAATCTCTTACTAAGATTCTCCACATGCTGTCTGTAGGGAAGGAGTTTAACATATCGAGTCTTCCACTCTCCCTGAGCCTACTTAATGATCAAATCGGAGTCCCCCATGATCAATAACTCTTCTATATCCATGTCAACAGCCATGTTCATGCCCATTATACAAGCTTCATATTCAGCAGTATTGTTTGTGCAGAAGAAACGGAGGCGGGCCGAAATCAAGATTGCCCCTATCCCGATACCTTTCGCACTGGCTGCCCCATCGAAGAACATTTTCCAGGTGTCGGCGCCTTCCCAGGCTACTTCGATGGAGTTGATTTCTTCATCCGGAAAATAAGTGCTCAAAGGCTGGTATTCATCATCGATCGAATTTTCAGCTAGATGATTGGCCAATGCTTGAGCTTTCATAGCCGTGTGAGTGACATAGACAATATCGAATTTTGTGAGCAAGATTTGCCATTTGGCTAATCTCCTGGTGGGAATTGGCTTTTGGAATATGTACTTCAAAGGATCCAGCCTCGTGATGAGGTAGGTGGTATAAGCCAGCAGATAATGCCTGAGCTTCTGAGCCACCCAAGTTAGAGCGAGCAAGTCCTTTCTAACTGAGAATACTTGGCCTCGTAGTTTGTGAACTTCTTACTTACGTAATAAATGGCTTGCTCTTTCTTCCCAGTTGCATCGTGTTGCCCGAGAACACACCCAAAGGAATTTTCTAGCACCGTCAGGTATAGGAACAAAGGCCTCCCTGGTTCTGGTGGGACTAACACTGGAGGATTAGACAGGTATTCTTTGATCTTGTCAAAAACACCCTGGCACTCGTCCGTCCATTCGATGGCCGCATCTTTTTTCAATAGCTTGAATATAGGCTCGCATGTGGAGGTCAACTGAGGGATGAACCTGTTGATGTAATTCAACCTACCCAACAGACTCATGACTTCCTTCTTGGTTCTTAGGGGTGGGAGATACCTGATAGATTTTATCTTTGTTGGGTCCAGCTCGATGCCCCGTCGACTGACTATAAATTCTAGTAATTTCTCGGATGGAACTCCGAAAGTGCATTTGGCTAGGTTTAACTTCAAATTATATCTGCGCAGGCGTTCGAAGAATTTCCTCAAATGCTGCACATGGTCATTTTGGGTTCTGGACTTAATGATCACATCATCCACGTACACCTCAATCTCCCGATGCATCATGTCGTGAAATATGGCGGTCATAGCCCTCATATAAGTAGCCCCAGCGTTCTTTAAACCAAACGGCATGACCCGGTAACAGTATGTTCCCCATGGTGTAGTGAAGGCTGTTTTTTCTGCATCTTCACCATCCATCAACACCTGGTGATATCCGGCATAGCAATTCGACAAAAGATTGTACCTCGTGTTTGGTACAATTGTCCACTAAGATGTGTATGTTTGGAAGTGGAAAATTATCTTTGGGACTGGCTTTACTCAGATCTCGGTAGTTGACACATACCGTCCTTTTTGGGCACCGGAACCACATTGGCTAGCTAGGTGGTGTATTGGACCACTTGGATTACTCCAGCCTTTAGTTATTTAGCGACCTCTTCTTTGATCTTGTCACTCATGTCTGTTTTAAATTTTCTCTTCTTTTGTTGCACCGGTGGATGACCGGGGTAGGTTGGCAATTTGTGTACCACCAAGTTCATGCTTAGTCCGGGCATGTCATCGTAGGACAAAGCAAATACGTCTTTGAATTCTAGTAGGAGTTGAATCAAGGCGTCTCTGGTCTTTTTATCCGTGTGGATGCTTATCATGGTTTCTCGAATCCCTTCTTCACTGCCCAAGTTAACGGGTTTCGTTTCGTTTAAGTTTGGCTTAGGCTTATTCTCGAACTGTTCCAATTCTCGATTTATTTCCATAAAAGCCTCTTCTTCGTCATATTCCAGTTCTTGATTCATTATTTCGAGTTTAGANATCCGTGTGGACGCTTATCATGGTTTCTCGAATCCCTTCTTCACTGCCCAAGTTAACGGGTTCCGTTTCGTTTAAGTTTGGCTTAGGCTTATTCTCGAACTGTTCCAATTCTCGATTTATTTCCATAAAAGCCTCTTCTTCGTCATATTCCAGTTCTTGATTCATTATTTCGAGTTTAGACGACGTATTAGGATCAGAGCACGAAGTCCGCAAACATGTCATGTTTTTTAAAGCCGCATTATTAGGACTGGAAAAGTAAGAAAAGTAAACAAAAATCAGAAAGAATAGTAGAAGATGAAATTTTGATTTCATTTCATTGAATTTGAACATAGGAGGGTTTACATCGAAATTTAAAGGCAAGAATTTAAAACTGGAGTTACACCCTGAAATAACTCATAGTGCAGAAAGGATGGCAAAAAGCTGAACTACCGGGACTCCCGCCGAGTGGGGAATGGAGTAGCCTCCCAGTTTTGCAGCTTGGCATCAGGTCCCATATACTGTACTTCGGTAGTGCTGGAGCCCTTTCCTGGTTGGACCATATGTGCCTCATATAACATTTGCCTCATTGCTCCGCATATTTCTTCTATTTCTTCGGCCATAAAAACCTCTTCTTCTTCCACGTATTTTGGCTTGACAAATGATGCGGTGATATGTAGAATCGACTGAGGCAATACCCAACTNTTGGTAGGCAAAGTGACGGGTTCTTTAATGCCTTGCAAGGACACCCCGAGCCCTTTTCCAGGTGTGTACCCATGTTTGATCATGTCGTTGGCGACCATAATTGACGCGTTTGATAGGAAGGGTTGAGGGCATGGGGTTCCTGCCTCATGCTGGTCCGCAACCACAATCTCGAAGGTCTGGTAGACTATCTGCTCGCTGCCTTCTCTTGCTTCCAAGCATGTGGCTAATGGGTCCCTGTAAATAGATTGCTCGTCTTCCCCATGGACCACGATTTCCTGGTCCTCATATTCGAACTTAACCATCTGGTGGAGAGTAGATGGCACTGCCCCTGCCGCATGGATCCAAGGCCTTCCCAGGAGATAATTGTAGGAAGTATCCATATCCATGACCTGGAATGTCACTTCGAAGTCTACAGGGCCGATTGTCAAGACCAAATCAATCTCCCCGATCGTGTCTCTCTTGATACCATCGAATGCACGGACGCACACATTGTTGGGCCTGATTCTTTCAGTCCCGATCTCCATCCTTTGTAAGGTCGATAGAGGGCAAATATCAACCCCAGATCCACCGTCCATCATAAATCTCTTCACGCAGTAACCTTCACATTTAACAGTTAGGTGGAGAGCTTTTTGTGGGTGGCCCTTTTCCGGGGGCAAATCGTTCTTGCTAAACGAAATCCGGTTGACCTCGAAAAATCGTTCCGCCATCCTCTCCATTTGCTCGACCGTGGTGTTGGTCGGAACGTATGCTTTATTGAGGGTTTTGATCAGGATCTTCTGATGCTCGCTTGAATTCACCAGCAAGGATAGAAGCGAGACATGGGCGGGGGATTTCCTGAGCTCCTCGATTATGGCATAATCAGAGGTTTTCATATTCTTGAAGAATTCTTCTACCTCTCCAGCACTGATCGGCCTTTTGGGCGGATAGCGTTTCAACATGCTTTTGTTTAGATCTTCCGGGTCGAGGTGTTTCTCTGAATAGTTTATATCGCCTGTTTCCCCGGTAATCTCTTTCCCTTTGTATGTCACCACCGTCCGGCGGTAATTCCATGGGATGGCAGTAGTATTCTTTATGGAAGTTTGCAACGCGCGGCTAATAACCACGGGCTCATTCAGCCTGGGTGAAATTATTTGTCCCCGCGCCGCATACGTCCCCTTCGGGTTATTACCCTGTTGAATTGTAACCTTCTGGGAGGGCTCAAAACATGTTGTTCTTTCTTGTGTGCCTTGGGGATATAAGGAAATCATCTTTAGAGGGTCCTTTATTCGTCCCAGTCTCAGTCTGTTCCGTGACCTGGGGGACGAGGTTACTCTTTCTCATCTCCTTGGCTGGATTAGGTGCCGTCTTAGGTTTTCTTTCTACATCTGCGATGGCGATGATGGCCTTTAGAGCTGGATCGAAATCCTGATCCTCGCAAATCATGCCGATGACGAGCCCATGATTGTGAGCGGGCAGTGGGTTGTTTGTCACTTTGGGAGCTTCTTCGTCCCTTAAAACCATTTTCTTTTGTTCTATAAGACTTTCCACGGCCCTTTTGAGGGTCCAACAGTCCTTCGTGTCGTGCCCTTCTGCTCCGGAATGGTAAGCACAACTGGTATCCCGTCTATATGATGGTGATTGGGGATTCTACCCGTTTGGAGGTACGGGTTAAAGGAGCCCCATCTGGACCAACTTTGGGAAGAGGCTGGAATACGGCTCTCCGATGGGAGTGAAATTAAGTCTCCTTGGTGGCTCTCTGGGGTAGGCATTGTATGGGTAGCTGTATTGAGGCGGGCGTTGATTATATGGAGCTGGGGACGATGGTTATTTTTTGGGGGTGGAGTTCTATTCTGATTGTATTGTTATGGTGTCCTGGGATGTGGCTGAGCGTTCATTACTGCATAGGGAAAAGGGGACGAAGCATAAGTTGTATCTTGGTGAGGATAGTAATGCTGGGAAGCTTTTGGAAATGGGTGTGGGTATTGTAGAGGTTTCCTGACATCGAAAACCATCATGGCCCCTTCTTCTTTCTTTTTCTTGTTGGCCGCAACCCCAGATCCCCTTTGGATGGCTTGAGAGGTCGCTCTTATGGCAGATTGGCTCAGGATACGACCAGTTTTTAGACCGTTCTCCACCATTTCTCCAATTTTAATTGCTTCTGCGAATGGTTTGCCCATGGCGAACATCATATTTTGGAAGTAATCAGCTTCCTGTGCTTGTAGAAAAATGCTAACCATTTCAACCTCATCCATCGCAGGTTTGACCCTGGAGGCTTGCTCACGCCATTTGATAGCGTACTCCCTGAAACTCTCTGAGGGTTTCTTTTTTAGATTGGATAGTGAGTTCCTATCAGGATCGATGTCCACATTGTATTGGAATTTTCGGACAAAGTCCCGGGCCAAGTCATCCCATATGTGCCAACGGGATATATCCTGGTCCATGTACCATTCTGATGCAATTCCCGTCAAACTTTCTCCAAAATATGCCATGAGAAGTTCCTCCTTCCCACCTGCTCCCCTGAGCTGGTTGTAGTATCTTTTCAGATGGGCTATGGGGTCTCCATGTCCATCATGTTTTTCGAACTTGGGGGTTTTAAACCTGAGAGGCAGATGGACGTGCAGGAACATGCACAAATCTGCATAGGAGACACTTTTCTGCCCGCTCAGCCCCTGTATATTTTTGAGGCTCTGTTCAATACTCTTCATTTTTCGAGTTATTTCTTCGTTCTCAAAGCTCTTCTTATCCTGTCCCAAAGTGAACTCGGGCTGATTTTGTTGGGGATATGCATTGGGAGTAGCATAAGCGGTATCCTGATGGACGGATGGTGTTTGGAATGTGAATGCTAGCGGCTCGAAACTTGGCCCGGAGATAGTTGTTGGGGCCGTGGCGGAGATTGGCGGTGCGGTGAAAATGTTGGAAGACACACCAGAAAACAAGGCCTGGGGGCGAACCTCAGAAGGCCTTCCGGCAAAGTGAGCCGACATAGTTTGATATCCAAATGGCGTGGCTGGGTAGCTTATGGGGATGTTGGACGTCTTTCCAGCCTTGGGGATTATTTCTGGGAAACCGGGGATGGTACTGTGTGGTTCCCTACCATTGGACCATGCTTCCCACATTTCCAGCATGCGGCAACGCAGAGTCCTATTCTCTTCAGCTGTTGCAGACTCAGATGTTGGGATGTCTGGATTTTGGTCTTCCACAGTGGAGTTGACGATTGGCAGGTGACTTTTAGATGTCATTTCTATTCTCCCCTTTGATCTAGTGAAGTAAGGATGGGAAGCCAGGTTACCGCAAAACCAACCACCTTAAAATACCTTTTAGATTGAACCAACAAAACGTTAGTTTAAAACATTTATCACATAGGCAAATCGCACGTACGGGTATGTAATGCACCTGATGCCTTTCTATATGTCCTCGCCACAGTTGTGTATTTCATCCCGGCTTTATCTCTTGGTTTTTTTTTCTTTTTATTATTTTTCCTTTTCCTTTGTTATTGCTTCTGCTTTTTATTCCTCGCTCGGTTTCCTTTCTTATGGTTACGATCGAATCCTATGTGGATTGCCTACGTATCATTTTCTAAAGGCTTCATTTTAAAAATTTCCATTCATTAAATAAACACTTTTGATTACAGAAAATTAGCAGCCCATTTTTGGAATTACAGAGTTTGCAGAACAGACTTGACACATATTTTCTAAAATATAAAGACTATTGTGGACTCAACACATGACTACGACTAGAAAAGTGAAGTACAGACTCAAAAATATCAAGAATACAATAGTGCTTCCGTTGCTCCAGCGGCCGGTGGGGCATCATTCGGCCTTGCCACGGACCTGCGTGCTATGTCTTGTCGGAGGCGGTAAAGGTCGTCCATTATCTTGTGGACGAAGATCATAACTGCTGAGAAGAAAGTGGTCCGAGTCATATCTTTGCATTCCTGACATCTGGTGACGATGTAGTCAGCTATCTCTTGGACCCTTCGCCTGATAATACCCTTCTCTTGAAGGAGGCGCCCAGTTTGTTGGGATCTCGCCTCTAAAGTTTGGGCATCCTTGTGACTCTGTTCTTGCCATTGTTGCAACCCTTTTTCTAACTGAGCCATCATGGCATAGCACTGTTCCCTCTCTATTTTAAACCTTTTTGCATGTTTGGTCATCTCGTTCTCGAAGGCGGCCAATTTTAACTTCAAACCCACGACTTCCTGGTCATATTTCCTTTTTAGTCTCTGGACAAATTCTGTTCTTTCTTCTGCACTTCTCGTCAATCTTGCCCGAACTTCGGCCAGCCCTTCTTCAGCTTTGTCTAGATCATTCCCATAGCTACATACTTTATGCCTTAGGCTGTTGATAAGCCTTTCATCGGCCGTGCTTCTCTCTAGGTTCTCAGCAGCTATTTTCAGTTCCTGTATCTGGGCCCGGAGAACTTCATTTTCTTGGGCTAATCTATTTTTCTCCCCTTCAATCGAGACAATATGTAGAATGTTTTCGAAATTGATTTCCCTGACCTGGGCCTCCAATTTGCTTATGGTGGCTCGGTATTTGTTCTCTTTTTCTAACCAAGCCCAATGCTCTTGAGTTTTCTCGGTGAATTATTGTACATGGGGTCTCTTTGCGGGTCGTTCTCGCTCTTGATGCTCCCTGCCTCTTACATCGTACCAAGAGGTGTAGGCGGATCCACTTCCCCTTTGGATAAGTCCCTTACTCGAGTTTGAGGTTCTAAAAACCTGCACTCGTTCCAAATTTGACGGACCCTACCTTCAGGAAATGCAGCTCTTGGGCATAACTCGATGGCTTGTTGGCTTAAATCCTCGTCATGGGGAACACCCTGTTGCCTCCCCGACTGGCGTAAGACCTGGTGCGGGGCATATGGATGAATGCTTCGCAGGCCCATTAACAGGAGATAGCAAACCTCAACAAACATATTGATAACCTCGCTGAGAGGGAGCCACCCGAACGTCCACTCGATTTGGTTGGCAGTCAGTGATCTCAAGTATGAGTGCCAGGCTTCTGTGCCTTCAGGGAATTGGTGGCCTTTTACCCGAGTACTATGCTCCTCGATGCAGTTTAAACCGGTTAAACCGTAGTTCATGTAGCCCGTGCGGTGACAGAGGTGTTCGATCAGCCAGATTTGTAGGAGCAGGTTGCACCCCTCAAAGAATTTTCCCTTATATTGGAAAACTGTCAGAGCACGGTAAATCTCGGCTAACACCATCGGTATAAGTGTGCCATTGGAGTTTTTCATCATGAAGTCTGCTATTCCCACAAGTGTGATGTCTATGAATCCGTCCCTTCTTGGGCAGATCAAGGTGCCCAAGAATGCTACCACAAAAGCTATCCCCCGACGGACTTCCCATTTAGCCTGATATTTGTGAGTTAGACTAGTGTTGTTAGCCTCATAACCCTGGGGATCTCCATAATGTCTGTAAAGAAAGTAGAAAGTGCAGAAGCCTTCAGACAAGTGTGGGTCTTGGACGTCCCGGCTAATGTACAACAGATCCAAAAACTTGTGGGGAGTCACCGCCCTGGGTGCCACTGGGTACCGACTTCTTAAGTTGTCATTGAGACCAGCATACCCCGCTATTTCCTCTAGCGTGGGCATCAATTCAAAGTCCGAAAAGTGGAATACATTGTGGGCGGGATCCCAGAACGACATTAGAGCCTCGACGATGTCCAACCTCGGCTTGATCTTTAAAAGGCCAGTAAGTCCCCCTAAAGCTTTCATAACAGATTTTCTACTGGTCTCCCCCAAGTTTCCCCACCACATATGGAGTCCTAGAGGGATTTCCTCGACTACCCTGAAGGGGATGTTTTCGACTGTATTCATCCTGCACATTCATTTTTTTTATTAAGACCACAAATTTTTTTTTGAAAAGTGTCATTTTGGCAAAGGGTTTTGTAATAAAAAAAAATGGACACCTTTGCGAATACGGCCTTTTAAGGTTGTGTTTGCGAATTGGGTCGAAATTTAAAGACAAAACACATGCGGCCATTTTTGCAAAACGGCCTTCCGGTGCCCCACTTGGGCGATCAGGCTAAAATGGCGTCACCTAATTTTATTTAGGGCTATATCCATTTGATTTTTGAAAAAATGGAGTTGGATCCGATGAGGTTTGCCTACGTATCCCACACCCGTAAGAATCAAACAAAGCGTAGTTCGGGAAAATCCTGATTGACTAAAAATATACCCACACTCATTTTGTTTTATATATTTTTTTTTTTCAGAAATTTTGGCAGAGTTTTCGGGTAAATACGAGGATTTCAAAACAGGGTGAATTCTCTACCCTACCTCACTCTTGGTTTTTCTGTTCATTTTTTGGTTTAGCCAGTCAATACACAAGCTGAGACAAATAAATGCATACTTAGCAAGTAAGATTCATCAGGGTAGTCTTTCATTTCGGGTACACCTGTCCTAGACGGACCCAACCCCTGTGTTGAGTCCCCTAAGTCAAATGCACATGATGCAAATAAGCGTTCCTACTAGGGATCCGACATGAGATTATGTTATTATAGGTTTAAACCTGGGGTTTTGTTCTAGACCAGGCTTACCCGAATGGACAGCTCGAGCCGAGGTCGAGGCAGCGTACCGGGAATACAGAAGCTTCACCGGCTTTGCAACTTATCCTTACCTCGTTCTAAAATTTGGATATGACTCTAACAGAAAAGAAGTCACACGAAGTGCACACTTCCCAGATGATTTAGAAGACTTAGAGAGAAGAGGGTTTCGACACAATTTATATACAATTCAGATAATATCGAACTGAACGAGAAGGGTGCTCCGTTCAGGTGTACTGAGGAGTGTGAGGAGAGCTTTTAGAAGCTTAAGTCGGCTTTGACTACAACTTCGATATTGATTTTGCCTACGGGTTCAGGTTCTTGTACAGTTTACTGTTATGCCTTGAGAGTTGGCCTTGCATCGGTTTTGATGCAGGATGGTAAGGTAATTGCCTACGTGACTGGACAGTTGAAGGTGCACGAGAAGAATTATCCAGTGCACGATCTTGAGCTAGCAGCTATTGTCCACGCCTTGAAGATCTGGCATCATTATTTGTATGGAGTGCATTGTGAGAGTTTAACTGATCACTGTAGTTTGTAGCATTTGCTTAAGTAGAAGGATCTGAATTTGCGTCAGATGAGGTAGTTGGAGCTTCTCAAGGATTATGACCTCACTATTTTATATCAACCGGGGAAGGGCAATGTAGTGGCCGATGCCCTGAGTCGAAGAGCAGAGAGTTTGGGGACTCTAGCCTACCTTCCAGTAGCAGAGCGGCCATTATCACTTAATGTTCAGGCTTTAGCGGGTCAGTAGGTGAGATTGGATCTATCATAGTGTACGCGGGTATAGGCTTGTGTAGCCTCCAGGTCTTCTCTTTATGATCAGATTAGACCATGCCAATATGATGATCCACACTTGCTCGTTCTTCAGGATAGGGTCCGTCGCGGTGATTCCAGAGATGTGGTTATTGGTGATGATGGGGTCATGAGGATGTAGGGCCGGATTTGCGTGCCCAATGTGGATTGACTTTGAGATTTGATTCTAGCTGAGGCCCATAGTTCACGGTATTCCATCCATCCGGGTGCCGCAAAGATGTATCAGGATCTGAGGCAGCATTATTGGTGGAGGCGGATGAAAAGGGATATTGTGGAGTTCGTAGCTCGGTGTCTCAACTGTCAGCAGGTCAAACATGAGCATCATAGACCAGGTGGATTGCTTCAGAGATTAGATATTCCGTAGTGGAAGTGGGAGCGGATCACCATGGACTTCGTAGTTGGGTTCCCACGGACTTTGAGGAGGTTTGATGTTATATGGGTTATTTTGGATCGGCTGACTAATTCCGCGCACTTCATTCCTGTTGGTACTACTTATTCTTTGGAGCGGTTAGCTGAGATTTATATTAGGGAGATTGTCCGATTGCATGGGGTCCCAGTTTCTATCATTTCTGACAGAGATACTCAGTTCACATATCAGTTTTGGAGGGCTGTGTAAAGAGAGTTGGGTACTCAGGTCGAGTTGAGCACAACGTTTCATCCTCAGACCGACGGGCAGTCGGAGCATACTATTCAGATTTTAGAGGATATGTTGCGTGCCTGTGTCATTAATTTTGGGGGTTCATGGGACCAGTTTCTGCCACTTGCGGACTTTTCTTATAATAATAGTTATCAGTCGAGTATCCATATGGCCCCGTATGAGGCTTTATATGGTAGGCGGTGTAGATCTCCGGTTGGTTCATTCGAGCCGGGCGAGGCTAGGCTATTGGGCGTAAACTTGGTTCAGGATGCATTGGGTAAGGCGAAGTTGATTCAGGAGCGGCTTCGTATGGCGCAGTCTAGGTAGAAGAGTTACGCGGACCGGAAGGTCCGAGATGTGTCTTTCATGGTTGGGGAGAAGGTGTTGCTTAATATGTCACCCATGAAGGGTGTTATGAGGTTCGGGAAGAGGGGAAAGTTGAGTCCCAGGTTCATTGGGCCATTTGAGGTGCTTCAGAGGATTGGGGAGGTGGCTTATAAACTTGCCTTGCCTCCCAGCTTATCGAGTATTCATCCCGTGTTCCATTTTTCGATGCACCAGAAGTATGTAGGAGACCCGTCTCATGTTTTAGACTTCAACACGGTTCAGCTCGAGGGAGATATGTCATATGAGGTAGAGCCAGTGGCTATTTTGGGTCATCAGGTCAAAAAGCTGAGGTCTAAGGATATAGCTTTAGTGGAGTGGGCAGCCAGTAGAGGATGCCACCTGGGAGACTGAGCGGGAGATGTGGAGCAGATATCCTCACTTATTCGAGACTCTAGGTATGTTTCTAGACCCGTTCGAGGACGAACATTTGTTTAAGAGGGGGAGGATGTAACGACCCGATCGGTCGTTCCGTGAGATTAGCCCTGTTTCCACATTTCTGCTTTATCATATGTTGCTTAGCCAATTTATGTTGTGTTGGGTCGGTTGGTTCGGGTTCGGAGTGGTCGTAGTGAGAACAGAGACACTTAGTCTCTTAAACTAGCTTAATAGTTGGAAAAGTCAACTGGGAGTTGACTTATTGGAAAATGACCTCGGAATATGGATTTTATGGCTCAGATAGCTTTGTTAGGTGATTTGGGACTTAGGAGTTTGTTCGGAATGAAGTTTTGATGTCCGGGGTAGAATTAGGACTGAATTGGCGAAAGTTAGTTTTTGGCGATTTCTGGTCGGCATTGGAAAATAGGCTATCGGGGTCGGAATGGAATTCCGGAAGTTGAGGCAGGTGTCACACCTTTTTTTTCACTACCCCCGGATTAATGAAGGGGTAATAAGGGAGTTTTTCCAATTAAAGTGACACTATTCGATTTTGGGATTATTTATTGGTTTCAGAGTCGCCACCCGGATTTTTTACGGTGTTCCGGGACACCATTTATTTATTGAAATCCCAAACCGAGGAAATTTTGACTCTGTTTAAAATGTCTACGACCAGAAATCCGAGTAAGGAATTCTATTAACCCAGGAGAAGGTGTTAGGCATTCCCGAGTTCCGTGGTTCTAGCACGGTCGCTTAACTATTATTATTTGGCCTAAATTGTCTGATTATTTACATATTTTTCCTATTGTGCATTGAGCACTTTTAATTTTTTAAACCGCTTTTAATGTTTATGGATTATTTTGAAACAAGTCACGATGTCCTGCACTTATTTATTTTTTGGGACATATTATAACTACGCCACATGAAATGCACCCGCAATTACAACATATGATTTTTATTATAATTTAAAGTTGAAGACAGGGACATGAGTTGTCGCACCCGCGTGTAGATTTAAGTAGTCAAGACTATGGTCGTGACGGTTTTATAACGCCCATTTGCAGTGATGTTTGAGTTTTCTATGTTTTGAAAGAGCGTTTTAGTTTTAAGATCGATTAGGACGGTTATGGATTTATCTTGAACAAGTTACGATGAAGTACACTTGTTGTTTTTGAACACATAGCAAAAATGTCACATGAAATGCACCCGTGATTGCTATGTGCATTTTCAGTTGTTTAGAATTGAGGGTCAGGGGCATGAGTTGCCATTCCCGAGTGTAGTTTATTGTAATTTTGAGGTAATGATCAATTTTTGTCAAGTTTCAAAGTAAAAGTATGCATTCTACCTAAGGATTACCTAAAATGATATTCACTAGTCTAAAGACAACATGTTTTGGGCTATGGCCACTTTTTAGCCCAATTTATCATTTAAATCTCCGGCCAAAACTAATTGTGACTAATTCAATAAAGGTAAAAGCTATACAACTACAAAGAGAATCGTGCCATCATATAGAGAAAGTCGAAATACTAATTTGCAAATCACTTATTCAAAACAGTCAAATGAACACATAGCACCTTGACTGAAATAGTTTTATCAACTTCAAATGACCTAAACTCGTACTTTTTTATATACACCTTGAGTTCTACATATTGCTGTAAATTTTGACTCTTAAGAACACGAGATAAATCTGATGAGAGATTACTTTGAATAGAAAATTCATATTTATATATACTTCAAAATTCCTTTGATCAATAGGTATTTAACGGGGTCATTTAGACAGGTTGATTTGAACGCTAAATTGTAAGAAAAGATTTAGAAAGGGTGCCTTTGGATTTTTCCGTCAAATCTGAGTGCTTAAAATATTAATGCTTGAAACTTTGTACTTAAATTTGAGAATAAACAGCCTTTAGGCCCTTTAGATGACAACTAGTTTTTCTTAACTGAGGTTGAGTTAATTAATTAAAGATTAATTGATTAAAAGCCTAGAGTTAGCTTTCATACTAACTATCTATGTTTAAGTCATTTAATTATCAGTTTAATTAAACTCAATGGAGGTCAGTCAACTCAGTTCACTTAACTTAGGTTAAATGATCGGTTTTAGTCAATTAACCTCAAACTAATTGTCTTAAACAGATATTTTTTTTAGTTAATTACTTAAGAGGCTACCTAAGTTAATTTCTAGATTGAAGAAGCTGGAACTATTTAAATGTGAGACTAAATGAATCAATTATTCTTAAACTTAGTTAACTCAAATGCACAATTGAACCTAACTAGTTGTCTTAGATCAATTAAAAGAAATAATTAAGGTGTTAGACCTATTTAATTAGGGTGCTTGATCCCCACTGATTTTGGACCTGTTTTGAGAATGAGGTTAACTAGGTGTTGGTTAATTCTAACTTAGTAAATTATACTTAACCCTTAATGAAATTAGGAGTCTAGTCTCTTTTTAGGAAGTTAGGTTAGATAATTAGCTTAATTAGTTAATTAGGTTCTTAGAGTTGGTTTCTAATTATGTGGTTAAATATCCTAGTCTTGAGAGCGTGCCTAATCAATGACCAAAGCTCGGGACTCACAGGGGTAATTGACTTGTTAGGAACAGATTTTATTAATAAAATAGGAGGTTAGGAGACTAAATACCAAAGAGTCCTAGTCATCTTATATTCATATTAAACTGGACTGATTGACCTAACAAGTTAAGACCCCTAAGCAAACACATAAGAAATCAGTCAATCAACCAGGATATTCAAGAGGATCTGATCAAGAACAAATACATCAAGACCTAAGTTATGTCATTCAAATATCTAAACATGGTTCGATTAATCCAAACACTTATGATTGAACTAACACTACACAAGGTCAATTAAACCAACGTGAGCTTAATGATAGGAAATAGATACGCACTGATATAGTGAATAAAATCCTAATTTAGCTACTATGCAATGAAATCCATCCAGGTTTTGAATTAATCACATAACTAAACAGAATAAAACTAAAAAAGAAAAGACAAAAGGAAAAAGAAACAGTCAGCCAAAAAGGGATAATGAAAACAGCGGTTAGGCCATTAATTTGTTCATGATTTTCTTAGTCGCACAATCACTCAGGGACCGGAGAATAATAGCTAGCAAATAAGAAAACAGAGAGAAAAAAGAAAGAAAAGAAGTTAGCTAAACTGAAATAATCTAAAAATGGTGATTAGCAAGAATTTTAGGTTTTAGTAACATGTAAAACCAGTAAATAAGGAAGAAGAATACCCGTTAAAGGGTTTGGCCGGAAACAATAGGAGATCGTCGGACCTTGGCCGGACTCCGACAGGGTTTGAAAATGACTCAAACCCTCGTGAATTGATTGCTCTATTCAAGAGCAATTGACCCACGTTGGTTTGATCCATTGATTGTCTTTGAATCGCCCGTTGGAGGAAGTTAGGGTTTCTGGATTTATAGATCTAAGATTTGTCGATTTTGGGTGAGTTTTTGGGCAAACTGGTTGTGGGATGGGATTAAGGGGGAGGTGAGGATTGTCTGGTGAGAAGTTGGGGTTGATTGGAGGTCGTCCGCCACCGGTAGGCGATTTCCGGTGGGCGGAGCAAGGTGGGAATCCTAGGCGGCTAGGGTTTTTTAGAAAGAAGAGAGAGAGAGAGACGGACGAAGGGGAAAGTGTGTGTGTGGGGGGGGGGGGGTTAGACTTCTAAGTGAATAGGGGTAGGGTTTAGTTTGGACATTTATATGGTTTAGGGGCGTGAGTTCTTGGCCGTCCGAGCTATTTCTATCAATGGCCAGGATTTAACTCACTAAACCAAACGGGGTCGTTTGGAGGGGTGCTGGGGCAGGCCGGGTAAGGGGTTTGGGCCTGGGTTATTTGAGTGTGTAAGGATTGGGTTTGGGCCTGGGTTGTTTCAAGCCCAGGTCCGAAATTGGCTCTTTAAACTAATTAAGCTAATTAAGTTCAAATCTAGTTTAATCCAAAAAATGTAGCAATTAATTTTAAACCTTATTTTTCATCTATTTACATATTAATTAAGAATAAAACAACCAATTTTATATTCCTAATTAAATCTATGATTTATCGAATAAAAA